>CM021104.1:242128328-242226706 GCA_007115665.2 Sequoiadendron giganteum | reverse complement strand
ACATATCCAAAGTCGGCCATCCATTTAAATTCAAATTAGGTTGGCACCAAAACATTCTAGGGTGGAATTAGAATGAAGGCGACCCAAACACATGCTTGATGAGGATCCAAATAAATCCCAACATGCTTCATGAACTTTGAAAGTAGTTTTTAACAGAAAGTCGGCCAAACCAGTGTAAAACACATAGAACAATTAAGCGCACGCAACCCTTAACACAATCCAATCTTTTCAGACAACAAAATTATTTTCAATGTGATCAAAATAGCTTAACTCTAGAACTACAAGTCATAAGACTCAACCAAAGAGTAATCCGTAGCAACAACATTTATCCTGGACCATAGCTAGATACACAGAAAACTATAGTTCACAACAGGTGAACATAACTCGCACTGTACAATGAATTAGAATCCAAAACTTTGGATATAGTAGCTTCCAACAAACATGATCAACATATCTAAACCACACAAACATAGGAGCAAATCTGAGAGCAAAACTCAGAGCAACCACTGAACACCTGCAACCTTTCTTCATTACAATTTTTTCAATATCCTCAACATATACAGCCAATAACCTGCATCCATGACATCAATGACAATAGCAACCAGTTGACATCAATAACAACACCTCCATTCTTCCAAAAATCTCCCCCTTTGTCATTGATGACAACACATGATGTGAAAAAACATCAAAGACAACACACTAGCTCTAAACACACCTCTCATGATTTTGTATTTTGTTTCTCCCCCTTAGTAGATCTCTTTTTCACATATTCCTTATCTCACATCTTCCTCATCTCCCCCTTTGAAATCAATGGAAAAGGAAAAGGATATTTTACATTGATTTCCCCTTTGACATTAAGAACAAAATACTCTTTCAATGGCAATGCATGGCACTACCTACTCCCCCTAAGAGGTCGCCACCAAAACATCAATTCAGAAGAAAAATAGATCCATAGACCCACTAGATTGATGCATCTCCATATGCATCTAGTTCAATAAAGGATGGCAAATCACCCCTAACTTCTCCCAGAGATACTCAAAAGTATCTTTAGGAAGATCCTTTGTAAATATATCAGCAATCTAATCCTTCGTAGGTACATACTCAAGCTTTACTTCATTCTCCACACCCTTCTCTCTTAAGAAGTGATACTTGATATATATATGCTTTGTCCTCGAGTGCATCACTGGATTCTTTGAAATGTTAATTGCACTTTTATTATCACAAAAGATAGAAATAGGATTATCATGCATTACTTTGATATCTTTCAATTTATGTTTCATCCATAAAACTTGTGTACAGAAAGATGCGTCAACAATATACTCAACTTCAGTAGTAGAAAAGGAAATTGAATCTTTCTTTTTACTCAACCAAGCCACCAACCTACAATCAAGAAAGAATGCACCGTCACTTGTGCTTTTTCTATCATCTACACATCCAACCCAATCTGCATTTGTATAAGCACACAGTGTAAAGTCAATATCCCTAGGAACCATAAGTCATAATCTGGAGTGCCATTCAAATATTTGAATATTCTTTTACTAGCAGCAACATGTGTTTCTTTAGGATCTTCTTGAAATCTAACCACAAGATAGATTGCATGCATAATATCCGATCTAGTAGTAGTCAAATACAATAGTCCATCAATCATAGATCTATATTTTCTCTGATCATCCATAAGTGAATCATCATCTTTACTTAATTTCTAACTAGTTACCATAGGAGTGCACATTGATTTGGAACCATCCATCCCAAACCTCTTCAACATCTTTCTTACATACTTTGACTATGAAATAAAAATCCCTTTCTCTATTTGATTGATTTGTAGTTTAAGAAATAAATTCATCTCCAAACATAGACATATCAAATTCTTTTTGCATTTATTCCGCAAACATTTTGCACATAGTTTCATTTCTTCCAAAGATAATGTCATCAACATATACAACCACAATCAAGATTTTTTTCATTTTCAATTTTAAAATACAGATTACTATTTTTCGTACCTTTGTTGAAACTTTGTTGTATCAAATACATGTCTAACCTTGCCTACCAAGCTCTAGAAGCTTTCTTCAATCCATATAAATCTTTCTTCAATATGCAAACCATATTCGAATGATTTGACAACTGAAATCCTTTTGGTTGTTCCATGTAGACCTCTTCTTCTAGCTCACCATTCAAAAATGTAGACTTAACATCCATCTAACAGACCTTGAAATCTTTATGAGTAGAAAATGCTAAAAACGTCCTAATAGCTTCCATTCTTTCCACCGGAGTAAAATTCTCCTAAAAATCTATGCTTTCTACTTGTGAGTAGCCCTTACACACAAGCCTTGCTTTATTTTTGACCACTTCTCCATTCTCATTCAACTTGATTCTGAATACCCACTTTGATCCAATTATGTTTTTATTTTCAGGTCTAGGAACCAATTCCCAAGTTTGATTATTTTCAATCTACATAAGTTCTTCTTTCATAGCTTCCATCCTATGCTCATCTTTCTATGCTTCACTTACAGTTTTCAATTCAATCTTAGAAAGTAAACACAGATTTATTTCACCAACAACAGCTCTGCTTCTTATCAATACTCCTTTTTTCTTGTTTCCAATGATCTAACTTTTTGAATGATTTTTCTACACATATTTAGGTGTCTTAGGGGACACCATCGGAGCTTCTTCATCTTCATTTTTCTTCTCTTTCTTATCCTTTTCCTATTCTTCTATAGCTTCATCAATCCTTATGCAATCAGGTTCATCGGATACATATCCGCCAACTTTAATAGAATTCTTCATTGCTTCATCAACCTTGGCATTTGTGCTTTCTATAATCTTTCTCAATATTTTATTAAAACATCTATAAGCTTTCCTTCTAGTAGAATATCCAAGAAAAATACTTTCATCACTTTTAGCATCAAACTTCCCTAATTTTTTTTCATCCCATCTAATTTAACATTTTCTTCCAAATATCTTGAAATACTTAATAGTAGGAATTATTCCACACCATAGCTCATAGGGGGTTTCTGTATAGTTTTCTCTTGCTTGAACTCAACTGAATACTTAAACAACAGTGTGAATAGCTTCTCTCCAGTAAAATTCTGGTAGACCAGCCTCAGTGATCATTGACCTAGTAGCTTCTTGAATTGTTTTGTTCTTCCTTTCAACAACTCCATTCTGTTGAGGAGTTCTCAAAGCAGATAACTATCTTTTTATTCAATGAAATTCATAATACATATTAAACTCATGGGAGGTGAATTCACCACCTCTGTCAAACCTTAAGCATTTTATTCTCAAATTTACTTCATCTCAACCATAGCTTTGAATGTCTTGAATCTATCTAATGCATGGATTTTCTCTCTAAGAAATGTAACCCATGTATACCTAGAGTAATCGTCAATAAAAAGCATAAAGTACCTTTCACCTTGTAGACTTCTCACTCTTGTAGGACCACAAAGATCTGTATGAATTAAATCCAGTAATCTGATAGTAGATTGTTCCTTTGATCTGAAATGATTTCTTACTTGCTTCCCAAACTAGCAATTCCTGCAAATAGCATTAACAGGATTTTCAATCCTTGGTAAATCTCTCATGGCTTGTACTACATTAATCCTTGCCAAGTTATAAAAATTCATATGACACATTCTCTGATACCATAACCAACTATCATTAATTTGAGTCATAAATCATTGTCCATCAACACCCTTAAGTTGATATATATTTCCTTCAGGCTTATTTCCTGTAGCAATTACCATTCTAGATCCTTTCTTGATTTCACATCTCTCATCCTCAAATACAAGATTATATCCTTTACTACACATTTTTCCAACACTCAAAAGATTATTCATTAAGCCTTTGACATAGTAGACATCATCAGTATTATGCTTGTCATCAAAACCCACTTAATCTATCCCACAAATCTTAGCACCAATATCATCACCAAACATAACTAAGCCTCCATCACATTTTTCAAGTTTAACAAACTTACTCTTATCACTGATCATGTGATGTGAACAACCATTGTCAACAACTCAATAGTTCTTTTCCTGTTTAGCATGTAGGGAAAATATTATAGTACCTTCATCTTTCTCTTTCTCTGGGGGGCATTCTTTCACCTGATTTTCAAAGTTAACAGAAGTAGGTTCATCTTTTATAGACAAGAACAAGCATTCATTGTCATCAGGATCTCCATAATTAGACTCTTCATTAGAAATACTAGCATCCTAATTCACATATTACACTCTTTTGATCTTCTTACCTTTTTTTTCCTTTTTAAATATTTGTTTATTCCTTTTAGCTCTTTCCAGATATATTGAAGCATAATGACCTTTTCCTCCACAACTAAAGCATTCAAAGGGTAACTTACCTTCATACTTTCTAGAGCCTTTCTTCATCCTTCTCACAAAGTTAACTTCTACTTCATCAAGATTTTCTTCATCCAGATCTTTAGCGTTTCTAGCCTTAAAATTTGTTTCTAATTTGGATTTATTTATCAAATTCGGCTTTCTCACCTCATAAGATGTCAAAGTTCCCAATAATTGATCTTTAGTGTAAGTCTTGTAGTTTATATGTTCTTCAATAGCACATACCTTTTCACTGTATGCATTAAGAAGAGTTCTAAGAATCTTCTTTCAATCTCAGATTCATCTATTGTAGCACCAAGTCCTCGCATTCCACCTACTATTGCATCCAATCTTTGTACATAAGATTTAACGTTCTCATCTTCAGAAATATGCAGGTGCTCAAACTGTGTCTCCAAATTCTACAACTTTTCTTCTTTGACCCTTTCATCTCCTTCATGCACCCTTTCTAAAGCATCCTAGACTTCTTTAGTAGTCTTCAGGTTTTGAACTTTAATCAACTCGGAATGTGCTAGACTATTCTTCAAAATGAACTTCACCTTATTGTTTTCTTCATGTGCCTTGATTTCATCAGTTGTACTTAGACCATTAGTAGGAGGGGTGTAAACAGTCTTCTAAGCTTTATCCACATCATATCCACAATAATCTAGATATTCTTCCATCAGTATTTTCCAGATAGCATAATAAGTTCCATTGAACTTTAGATACTCAAAAGTTATTTTTCCTACCATCCCAGACCTTCCTTAAGCAGTTAATCTCTTCTCTAAGGAACCAAGCTCTGATACCAATTTTGAACTAGACAACTGAGAGGGGGGGTGAAATAGTTGTAATAATTTTTAAAACATCCACCAGAACTTAGATCAATCACAAATCCTTTACTCTACTAAAATGATTAAACATTAAGTGCAAAGGCATAAACTTAAAAGAAACACACATACACAGTAACAGTAGATTTACGTGGAACACCCAATAAGGGAAAAACCATGGTGAGGATTAGCTCACAATATAAGGAATATCAAAAACTGATTACAAAGGCTCGCTGCTAGAGAAGGCTCACTACCAAAACAAGACTCACTGTCTAAATCAGAACTCACTATCCAACAAGGGTTAACCACTTGGAGGGCTCACTACGACAAAGATACAAAGAAGATAGAAGAAATATGTTATAGAGAGAAAAAAATCTCAAGTTAACAGATATTTCCACCACAATTCACTCAACCACTTGTATACATGCATGAATAATACAGTACACCTTCAACTCACTACATTCAAGAATTCACAATTAGATTTCTCACTTATCTGCCAAACTCGCATCACATACACACTGTCTCACATCTATCTTGCTCTATTTCTTTGCACTTATCTCTTTGTACATATTTCACCAATATCTCATCCTATGTTTATACCATCTTCAACTTTGAAACATATCCAAAGTCGGTCATCCATTTAAATTCAAATTAGGTCAGCGCCAAAACATTCTAGGGTGGAACTAGAATGAGGGTGACCCAAACACGCACTTGATGAGGACCCAAATAAGTCCCAACATGCTTCATGAACTTTGAAATTAGTGTTTAACACAAGGTCGCCCAAACCAGTGTAAAACACATAGAACAATTAAGAACGCGCAACCCTTAACACAATCCAATCTTTCTAGACAATAAAATTATCTTCAATGCGATCAAAACAACTTAACTTTAGAACCACAAGTCATAAGACTCGACAAAAGAGAAATACAAAGCAACAACATTTCTCCTGAACCACAGCTAGATACAAAGAAAACCATAGTTCACAACTGGTGAATATAACTCACATTGTACAATGAATCAGAAGCCCAAAATCTGGATATAGCAGCTTCCAACAACCATGATCAACATATTTGAACCACACAAATAGAGGAGTGAATCCCAGAACAAAACTTGAAGCAACCACTGAACACTTGCAACCTTTCTTCATTATAATTTTCTCAATATACTTGATATATATAGCCAATTACCTACATCCATGACATCCATGCCAACAACAACTAGTTGATAATTAGTTAACTAGTTGACATCAATGACAACACCTTCATTCTTGCAACAAATGGTTGTGTCAAAGGAACAAAAAAGGGAGATTGAACAAAAGGTGGTGGATGCCATTTATTTTTCTAGGTAATAAGATAAGGGATGAGGACCTGATTTCCTTCATGAAAATGGGCACTGAATTGGAAAAATTGGCCAAGGTGGCTAAAAGTGGAGCAATCAATATTGGCAATGAAGATTGGTTCGAGGATCGGACTATTGATCTGTATCTTTTCAATGACGAATCTAACCAGGAGGAAGAAGAATTAGTCAAGAAGTCTAGCAAGAGGCAAAGAATTTTTCGCCGGGAGCAAGGTGAGCCCGACAAACTGGGTATAGGACAGAAGGAGTGTAACAAAACCTCTCTAGACTGTGCGGAGTGCAAAACTTGGAGGAGAATCCCAAATAAGGAAAAAATCAAGTGGGATGGAGAAGGGAATGGAAAGTTGAAGATTAGTGAGATGTTAAAAGTAGGGAAGGGAGAATCCCTTCTTGAACAACCATGAAGCTTGTGACTTGGAATGGTAGGGGCTTAAACGCCCCTAAAAAACATTTCCTGGTTAAGAATCAGGTAGAATCAATGGTAGTGGAAATTTTCTTGTTGCAAGAGACGAAGCTCGGTGATCAAGAGAAGGAAAGCTTTGGCAAGAAGATGAAGCAATGGAAGTCAATTGGGGTCAATGCTAGAGGGCCTTTAGGAGGGCTCATGATCCTTTGGAAGCCTCAATTTGTTCTTCTGGAGGAGGTGGCAGCGAGTAGATCCTGGATAGCTTGCAAGGCAAGAAATATTGCCTCAAATATTAGTTTTCTTTTAATCAATGTATATGGGCCCAATAATTGTATTCAAAAAAGAAAAGTTTGGAATGAATTAGATATTATCTGTAGTGACCCAACCTTTGATTTTTTTGTTCTAGGTGGGGATTTCAATGCAATACTAAAAGTGTCTAATAAGAAAGGTGGACTGACAAGAAAACTTTAGTCTCACTTGGATTTTCAAAGTTTCGTCAAAATAAATATGCTTTTATATGTGCAAACGGGGAATGGTAACCACACCTAGACAAACAGAAGGAGTGGGTTTTGCTGTATAGTTGATAAATTGGATAGGTTCTTGTTTAGAGGAGATTTAAGCCTCTTTCCATTTACCTTGGAAAGTAGAATCATTCTTGGCTCAGGCTCATATCACTTTCTTGTAGCTCTGGAGATTGTGAAGGAAAGAAGCCCAGTGAGATGTCCATTTAAATTCAAAAACATGCGGCATAGAGACCCATATTTTATGAACCTGATCAAGGGCTAGTGGGAAAACTATAATCCAGGGGGCTCTAAGATGTTCAACATTGTCACCAAATTAAGAGTGATTAAACAAAACATGAAGCTTTGGAATAGAGATCATTTCAAAAATATTTCTGAGGAAAAAAGGAAGACGAAAGAGGCTTTAGAAATTCTATCAGAAGAAATAATTAAGAATGGGATGGACAACCACCATTTCTTGGAAGAACGTGGTCTTTTAAAGAAATTAAATGATATTTTGGTAAAAGAAGAAATTTTTTGGCATGAAAAGTCAAGAGAGACGTGGCTCTCAGTAGGTGATAAGAACACAAAGTTCTTTCATAATTCAACCAAGGTTTGCAAGGACACTAATAGAATTACCAACATCAAAACAAGTGATGGCAGGGTATTGGATAAATTTTAAGATGTGAAGGCAGCCACAGTGAATTTCTTTGAGGATCTTTTGAATGAGCGGTCGAGGTCAAACTTAAGTGTGCAACGGGAGCTTTTGGAATGTATCCCAAAGATAATCACACAGGACAAAAATATGATGTTGAATAGTAAATTCACGAAGGCTAAAATTAGAGTGGCACTTTTTCAAATTCACTCGGATAAGGCCCCAGGCCTAGATGGTTTCCTTGCGGGCTTTTTCCAGAAGTGTTGGGACAATGTGGGTAAATATATTTATGAGGCAATAGAGGATTCCAAGAGTTCTGGAAGGGTGCTAAAGGAGTTGAAAAATACCTTTAGTGTTTTAATACCTAAGAAGGAAGAACTGGAGACCCTTGATGAGTTTAGGCCAATCTCCCTTTGCAACCTCATTTATAAAGTTATGGCCAAAGCTATTGCTAATAGGATAAAGAAAATCCTTCCTAGCATCATTTCAAAAGAACAAACTGGTTTTGTTCTGAGAAGATCAATTCTTGATGGTGTCATAATTGCTCAAGAGGCAATTCATTCCATTCAAACCATAAAAAAGTTGATAATGTTAATCAAGATTGACATAAGAAAGGCATATGACAAAGTAGATTGGTGATTTATTTTCAAAAATTTACAAGCCTTTAGTTTCAGCATGGTATGGTTGGATTGGATCTTCGAATGGATTGTCTACCCAAGATGTTTTGTTCTTCTAAATGGGTCCCATGAGGGTTTTTTCAGTGTTTCCCAATGGATACATCAAGGGGATCCCCTTTCCCCCTTTTTGTTTATTATGATGGTCGAGGCCCTTGGCAGATGCATCACTAGAGCTCGAAACTATGGGAAGGTGGAAGGGGTGCAAATCACTTGTGGAATGTCAGTTGTCACTCATTAGAATTTTGTTGATGACACCATGCTTTTAGGTAGGGCTCATGTGCGGGAAGCAAATCATCTCAAAGAGATTTTGGAGAAGTATTTCCTTGCCTCAAGCCAAGAGGTAAGCCTTTCCAAATCTATGGTTTTCTTTTTTAATACCCTCACACCTAGAGAGGATCAGATTCTAAGGATTTTGAATTTTAAGAGAGGGAATCTCCCACGCAAATATCTCGGCCTTCCGCTTGCTAAGGGGGTGCAATTTGGAAAATTATGGGAGAGTGTGGTAAAGAAGGTGGAGGATATGCTCGCCTCATGAAAGTGTAGGTGGTTGTCTTGGGTTGGATGCCTAACAAAACTCAAATATGTGATCTATACCTTGCCATCAAAGCTAGCATCTTGCCTTCCCATGCTGGTTGGGGCGAGAAAAATTCTAAATAAGAAAATGAAGGGTTTTTTTTGGCAAGGCAATTATGAATGTCGCAAATTCCTTTGGTTAAGTGAGAGAAGGTGTGTGGAAGCAAATCAAGGGATGGGAAAGCCTGAAGAATCTCCTCTACCAAAATAAAGCATTAGGGGCCAAACTAGTTTAGGCGCTACATACTAGGAAAGATTCTAAATGGGAAAAGATTTTAAAATTAAAATATCTAGTTGTAGACGAGCATAGTATTTTTACTTCCGAGAACCTCCCCACGGGCTATAGAATTTGGAATTTCATATGTAGCTGTAGAGAAGTGATTTTGGATTATCTAACTTGGGAAATTAGAGATGGGAGTGGCACCTCCTTCTCGGAGCATTCTTGGGAAGGTTTTCCCAAATTATCTGAATCGACTGAGTTAGGGAATGTAAGAACTGTGACTAAGCAGGCATGGGGGGATAAGGTAAGGGACTACATGTTAGTCAGTCTGGAAGATGGCCGGCCTAAGGCTAAATGGAAGAGTGTGCGGGGTCTAGGCCTAGATCTTGAGGAAGTAGCTTTCTATGAAAGGGTGATGAGGGATAGAAGTATTTTTTATAGGGTTGGCTCAGATATAATAAGATGGGGAGCTGCTCCGAATGGGGAATATAATGTGAAACAAGGTTATAATAGAATTGTGGCTAGTGCAGGGGAAAGTAAGCTTCCCAGTAATTTGTGGTGGAACAAGGCGTGTTTACCTAAGGCTGGGATTTTTACCTAAGCGATAGCCTAGGGACAAATACTCACTGTGGATAGATTTGCTAAATTAGGCTTTTTTGGACCGTCCAAGTGTTGTTTGTGCAAACAAAATGAGGAGATTGGTGACCACCTTCTTCTTAACTATCCTTACACCCAAAGTTGCTAGCAATGGTTAGCATCTAAACTAAACTAGAAAACAACTATGTCAAATAAGCTCTGGGATGTCCTGCTAACCTGATCATCATTGCATAAACATGCACTATATAGTTGTGTATGGACTACTAGCCCCTCTTTGTTGATATGGGAAGTATGGAAAGAAATAATTAGACATATTTTTTAGGAGAAATAATTGTCTCCTCAATCACTCCAAAATAAGATTGAGGCATGCCTAATTGAGTTAGGGAGGTTGACCCCAGGAAGAGTATGTTTTCAGAATGGGATGCAAGGTTACGTCGCAATCTAAATGGCCTATGGGTACCACCTATTATTGGGGAAGGAGGATCAAAGAAAGACTTAGGAAATGAGGAAGAAAATATAGTGGACGCCACTAGAATTGGGCTAGTACAAGCTAAATTTTGATGGGGCCTCGCACGAAAACTAGAGAGTATCAGGGGCTAGTTGTATTGTCAAAGACTGGTGCAGGAGGGTTATCGGAAAGATGTCTAGGCCTCTACTACAAGGGACATATAATATGGAAAAAATGAAAGGAGTGATCCTTGGGTTAAAGTTGTGCAAGGACTTACATATAAAAAATTGCCATTGAAGGAGACTCTTCTTTGATAGTCAATGCTCTCAGAACGCGCAAGATGGTAAACTAGAAACTGGCAGACAGATTGGAAGAGGCAATGAATCTAATGGACAGCTTTGAATTGGTTTCCATTTCTCATTTTCTTCATGAAGAAAACATCAAAGCAGATCGATTATCCAATATGGGAGTTGATGGGGAATCATTAAAAGAACTAGTGGAAAGTGTTGTGCCTATAGCACACATGCTCCGTTCAGACCGGGGACCCCCCTCTTTCTTTTTTCACTCTCACTGGGCTGCTTTTGCCTTTGCCTCATTTTATGTGCAACTAATTTTGAGCTAAAATGGTCATGCATATTAAAGTCGTCATATTCCAAGTGGCCAAATTCACAGGTAAAAGCACAAATTTGTGTCACACTTTTAGCCAACATATCAGCACAACTAAATGTAAGTATTTCTAACTAAAAATCAATTTTGGTCAAACATATGATCTAGTAAGATTCATTCTAGCTAAGTTAGATACTTCCATTACTTTTTCAACTAAAATTGTTGGCTAAAAATATATGGAGCACCACTTTGAGTCCAATTTACCAAAAAAATATTATTTGAAAAACTTGAAGTTTCAATAACTCCTAGTAATATAAATAATATTTTTTTTAAAATATAAAAATACCCTTTTGTAGATCCATAAGTGTAGTTTTCAATAATATATGTATTTTAATAGTTTAATTATTATTTATATTTTATTATTTATTTTTACTAAAAGTAGGTTATCGCAAAAATTATTAGTTTGATTACCATGCCAAGGAAAAATACTAAAACTTATTAAAAAAATTGAAAAAAATATGATGCACTAGATAAAAGAATCTATTTCAAGATGGTATATTTTTTTCCATTTTAGATAAATATTTAATATGAAAGTTGATGTCCAATGGTAAGAACCATTTTTTGATTCACACACATTTTAATATTTATTTAAAAATATATATTAATAAAAATTGGAAAAATAATATATACATGCACTAAAGTTTCAAGTTATAAATACACACAAAAAATTTGAAAGAAAAAAAATTAAATTTACTATAAAAAGTTTGATGTCTCATGCAACTTCATTTTTCAACATTTTATCAACAACTAAATTATAGTGTTAGTTTATTAAAAACTAGTTTAAAATTTTTATTTTTTAAAAAATACAAACATTAAATATACTAAAAAATACATATTCTACTAGTTTACATCATTTCAAAATTCAAAACATATATGCCACTTTTTAGTGATTGGGGTTTTAAAGTTGGATCAATGTTGGCCATTTCCTTTATAAAGTGTGACACACTTTGTGCTTTTACCCTCACCACCCCAAAATTCCCTAAGTCTTTGGCTTTTGCGGAGGTTTTCATGCAGACTTCCCTTAGTCCTTTACCTCAACGTCCACAGAGCCTTGTGGATCTACACTTGCGGTTCTCTCCATGTAGGTCTCCACCATCTCTTCACCACTCGTCCAACAGCTAGAACCTCATGTCTCTCCACAAAGTGAGCCTTGCATTGTCCTTTGTTGCCTGACATCCGCACCCAGTCAGGTTCCTGCAACTCCATCTACCCTACCTATCGCTGTACCTTAACATAAATGTGTGTCATGAATGTGAATTTTCCTATAAATACGTGTTCGGACCTATCATTTTCACTAGCGCATTTCAAAATTTGAAAGAAGAGAAATGGAAAACAAGAAGCCCACACCTATGTCGCTTCCAGGTGGATCGAGATCAAGCTCTCTTGGATTTTTGTGCTGCCTCCAAGTATGCTTGCCCTTGAAATTTAAAATGAAAGTCTTTTCAGTAACTAGGGTTAGCAAATTAACGATAAAATCCTGAGACAAACCCTTTAAAGCACCTGGAAGCTATCGCAACACTCAGCCCCGCATGAAATCCACTTCCCGCACTTTAAACTACGCTAAATGCATTCAAATGGCTCCCTCAAACCATGTGGAACCCTGTGTTTCCTTAGCCCTTCTTCACAAGGGTGTTAACTACTTTGTAGCCCGCACCCTCATCATCGTCGTCTGGAAAAAAACTAAAATTCTAGATGAAGAAAACTTAAGTCCTCGACCCCTGTGGGTCATCCCATGCGGGCCACCACGTGTAGGCAACCATCTTCCCTTTTCCACTAGTTAATAGCCCAGCAATGACCGCTCTCCGCATGACGGGCCCTGCTTCGGCCGTTGTCTTCACTTTCTCAAAAAAGTTTGCAAAGTTTTTTAAATGCTTGCAAACCATCGTGTGTGGCTCACCACCCCTTCCTTCCGCAGTGTGAAGCCCACGACCCTTCCCACCACCTGAACTTACCTAGAGAGAAATGACTAAGTTAAATATCATGCAGACCGGTCCCTACGGGGCTCCATATGCAAATTGCCCTTGCTCCTTTGCCTTGCCTTAGCATCCAAGTAACTCCATCAGTCGGCACTCCGGACTCTGTCGAAGTGATTTCCCTTCGGAGTCATCAGTCCAAACCCAAGTCAAAGAACACCATGCGAGCTCGTCTCGGCGGGCCGCTATCTGCGGACCGCCACTCACTCTTGGTTGTTCGATAACAACAAACATGCAACGTCTGCCCGATGGATCCTGTCTGCACACCCAAGCAATCAAAACTTAAAAAGCGAACTCATGCCGCCCTAACCACCCGCGAGTTCCACAGTGCAGAACTCCTCCTTCGGGTTTTTGTCCTATGAAGGTTTCTAACTTAATGACTAAGTTTTAATGCCTTCCCATCTAGCAGCACCCACGCATCCCAAACCCACAAAGCCTCAATGCATGACCTGATGACATCAATATCCCCTAACCTAATTCCCGCATATGTCTAAGAATCTCACAATGAATTTGACTACCAACTTGCCAATGCAGAATCTTTGTTGCAGAGCTCCGTTTGCAGGTCTTTGTAACCTCTCAGATGTTATTTGATTGTCTTCCTCCCGACAACTTCTAGCTTGGTGAAACCCACACTATTAAGCCCACGTTTGCCCAAATGATCCCAGAAAGCTTCAAGTACCCACTAGTGATGAACTTATGATGATATATGGATCGATCTATTGCTTAATCTACAGGATTTAACTGGCATTTGCTTGAATTTTCATGAAAACTCATTTACTGCATTTGATGTATGCAAGACTTATGGAACCTGTTGTTGGGCCTTCTCAGAAGCCTGCGTAGAAACTCAACAAAGGAAAGAAGCCTGCCCGCACTCCCAAAGGGAAGGAAGAGAAAGAACAAATGAAGTATGATTTTCACAGAGTCGAACACACATCAAAGCTCACTTCTAACTGGGAAACAATCTCACACACTGACTTTGGGCATGTCAGTGTGGATGAATTCAAAGAAAGAGTTATGTGAAACCCCAAAACTGATAGGGCAAAGAAAATTAGAAAGAGTGGCTTGGCTAAGGATTTTGTCTTTCCTCCTATGCTCGTCACTCCATAATTAGTAATGGTCTGTTGGGAGTGCTATCACTCTAACAAGAATATAATTGACCATGACAGGAGGGTACTGGCAGAATTGTCAACAGAGTCTATCGACAGAACCTTTGGCATTCCAGTTTTTTATAAGATGGACAAAGTGGAGAAGGAATTTTCTCAGAATGTATGGCAAATAGATCCTCTTAGGTGCAAATGAACAATTAACCAAAACTGGTTACAAGAAAAGAGGGCTAGTGTTGCTAAGGTTCCTCATACCTTATACAGAAGTGACTTCTATGAGAAGTACCATGATCTTGTCACACTTTTGAGTAAAGTCATGGGTATGCATACTGCAACTTTCTTTGAAAAATGGATGTTTTATTTAATAGAGGAAATCCTCAAGGGAAAGACCAAATTCCATTGGGAAAAATGATTAGTGACAACATGCATCAACAGTTAATGGAGGTGAAGAAGACCTCTAATTTCTTCATGACTTCATATTTGGTCTACCTCCTGGAAGCCAAGTTTGCATACAAGGGTTTGTTCTACATCGGAGAGTTGGGAACTAAGGAAAGGCGATTGAAGGTATATGATTGCTATCCTCAATTGCAATATAGGAACTTCAAGAGGGAGTAAAGAAGAGTGAAAGATGCCTTTATTGGGCATATAATTAGACCCCTATGTGGAGATTTTGAAAGAAGAATAACACACAATGCACTAGCCTTTGTGAAGGGTTTTGGATATCTATTCATCCAATTCCCAAAGTTCACCTACATTAGACTTGAGGGATTTCTCGAGAAGACCATATAGGTTGCCACACTATCCCAATGACAAGATTATCATGTTGGAGGAAACCCGACAGTTGCAAACCTCTCACACCTTGCTAAGCAACAAACATCGAGCAACAATCCCATATCCTCTAACTCTCGGGAAGGGTATGTATGCTTGCCTCGCTACCCAATGCGCAAAATATTTAGAAAAGGAGTTGGTTGAGTACAATCTTGACCTTCATACAAACTAAGGAGTAGACCCCAAAGGTAAATTGAAGAAGTGGGTTGGGAGAGAGTATGCTCATCACCCTCACCTTGAGGAATTTTGGGCCAATTGTAAAGATGATAAAGAGGTACGAATGCGCCATTACATGAGAATGACCCTCGCACTTGTAAAATCAATCAATCTGTTTCAAGTTCCAGACCAATTTGTCGAGAATCATGAGATAATAGATGAAAGATTTGGCTCTTTGATGAATACACCTTTTCCAATAATAGATTAGTCTGAAGAGGAAGTTACACACCTAGACAACCTCACTCATCTAGTTGGGAATAGCACCAAGAAACGGTTATATGCATAGATTGTTGAGTTAAAGGAATAGGGTGTTGAGCTCACATATGGGGAGCTCGAGGATGAGATAAGTAGCGAGACTAATAGTGTTGTCATTGTGAAGCCCTCCGGAGAGGCATATAAATCCCCACCTATTATGAGATCCATAAAGAGAAAGGAGACATCAAAGTGACAACCCAAGCATAAGGTTTACATGAGAAAGACAACAGAAGGGCCACCTCTGCCAAAGAAAGGGAGAATAGGGACTTTTGTACTGAAAATGCCCACTACCCAGGAAGAAGAAACCTTGCCTAAGGAAGAAGAGCTTGAGTGTCCTCATTCACCATCGCCAACCACCTCCATCCCCACTGCCACCACTCCACTACCTCTTTCAACCCAATCGATGCTCATTTCATCTCCACCATGCGGTGGAAATTTTTTTCCACCTTGCCTCCGCCTCTCCAAGGACTCAGGTGGTAACACTGGACTCGTCCTCTACCACAAATTCCCTGTTGTTAACTTCTTCGCTCTCGCCTCCCTTCCCCGCTATTTCCTCTTTTCCTCCTTCCTTGGAAAAAACCACTACAACAACGCCTACTTTATCGCAAGCCTTCATGGCATACATGCAGAATGCACCTCCTAAACTTTCTAGGGTAATGCTCTACCCCGAGGTGCAAGTTCTAATGGCTCAAATTGTTGATGCCCTACCTCATTCTCTACCAACTATGGAGCCTCCTAAGATGGAAGCCATGATGCAAATATTAGAGGAGATGGAGAAAAGACATGTGAAACAACAAGGGGAGACTAAAAGGGAAATTATTGGTGAGTCCAGAGATTCTAATATGGATGACTATTTTGAGAACCTAGAAGGAGGATTGAACATAAATATTGATAAAGTAGCCTTTGGTGATGAAATGCCTCAAAGCCCTGGATGAGAGGGAAATGACCAATTAGATGAGCCCTATGAGGTTGAAACCTCAGATTAGGAGGTGGAAGTGCTTCGAGAACATAAGGATGTAAGCGTAGAGGCTCATCCTAAGGAGCATCACTCTGAAGAAGAGAAAGCAGAAACTGATACTAATGTGGAAATCCTTGAGGAGCTTCCGTGAATTGACCAAGACAGGGGCCTAGGACAAGAAGTGATGCACCTAAAGGAGGAAGTTCTTCCAGAGAAAGTGCCAAAGGAAGAAGAAGAGAACATGAAAGAAAAGGATGTCGAGCCCAAGAGAGATAAAGAGGCCTCCCAACAATAACTAAACATCACTAGGGAGAATATACCTCCTACTGATCCAGATAAAGGAAAGGCTATACAAATAGAGGGCTTGGAGGAGAAAGAAAATGATGACGGAATAATTCCCAATGATGATGAGGATGAGCATCAAGGGGAGGAGGACAAAGAGGTTGATTGATCATGAATCACCTAAGGGGAAGACTGAAATGCCTGACTGGCTAGAATGCCAGCTGAAAAAGAAGAAGGCTTATGCGGTCGCTGACCTAAGAGCGAGGTTAGAGGCAATCTTGGCAAGGACCCAGACAAGAAAAAGAAAAGAGAAGAAGCCTAAAGTATGCTCGTGCATCACAATGGATGCCTCGAGGTCTCGAATGATACAAATTGTTACTCCAATAACAGACAAAGAGACAGGTGTTGGCTACAACATTTCAACAATCAACCTAGGACCGGTGACCCGAGAATAGAAGATAGATGAGTTCCAGGGGTCTATGGCTACTATTATGCAACAAATGGATAAAGATCAATCAACCAAGGAGGAACTAAAGGCCCAGGTAGTGGATCTTATTGCTTACATCCAACAATGGACATCTATTGAAGAGGAGACTCCAGTAGAAGCATCAACGTCTCCCTCATTACTCTCCAAAGAAGATATCAACAAGATGGAGAAAAGGAAAAACTAGACCAAGTCTATGACTACTTGGTTCGATAAGGTAATATCTACTGGTGATAAAGGAATTGACCATGCGGTTGCCATGTATAACAAGTATAGAAGCCTGGGGAAAGATATAGAAAGTATTATGAACATGTGTAAGGAGTTCCCCGAGGTCTACAAGATCACTTGTCTGAAATTGGAGTGCATCCTCAAGCTACCTCAAAACATCTAGGAAGAGGAGTTGAAGAAAGCAAAAGAGGACCATTGGCTGGTAGGGACATGATTGATAAACCTGGAGTACAGAAAAGAGGTTCTGGAGAAGATTCTACACGACCTTAAGGTTGACCATGAATGGGTTGCCGAGCACCAAGCTAATAGCATAGAGTATTTGAAACTAATGACTGATTTTGAGGTGCCTTCCCTAGAGTTAGATGCAGAAAAGGTCAAACCTTCATTTCATCAAAAAGTAAAAAAAGGAGTTGGTGGCACCCTATCGCTAGATTTTATGGAATTTTCTGCAAGGGCCTTTTTTTGGACTGGGAAAATGATGGAGGCTACCTTGAATTACATAGAGAATCGACAAGAATTTGTGGATAGAATCAAGGGGATGTCCTTCCAGATCCTAAAATCCAGGCTCTCTGAGGAAAAGAAGCTCATGGTTGTGTTTGGAAAATTCCTAGAGTATGGAGGTGCTCAAAAGGCGGTAGGGAAGCCCATTATAGATGATGCATATTTTTCAAAGTAGCCACAAAGGAAGGCATCCACTAAAGGACAAAGTTGCTATAGTGCCAGGGCCACTAGATGAAAAAATAGGGAAAAAACAAAAGACGTATTCTATATTGTTATATTTTGGGGTCGGTGAAACCCTAATGTAAAATGAATCTTGGCCACACAATGAAATTAAATCTTAGCCATTCGTTTTTCTTTTGGAAAACTATAAATAGGGGTCTCCTCTCATTTTCAAAGGGAGAGTTGAGTTGTTGTGTAAAGGAATGTTGCAGAAATTTAATGAGAATTGCATTGTTTTGATGGATTCTTGTGTTTCTTCACATGTGTGCATGATTTATCTTCTCAATCTTAGATTTTAGCTTTGTTGTTCTAGTTTTAAGTTACTCTTAGTTGCTAGTTCATTCTATACTTTAATGGTGAAGAATGCTATGGTGTTGATGCTTTCCTTGCTCATACTTTTTGTTGCTTATTGCTGATAAACAACTGTGTAAAGTTAGTCTAAGCATTATTTCATTGTTGCACTTAAGTTCATCTATTGTTCATGCTTTAATGGTGAATGGATAGTTGAAAATCTGTAGACCTTAGAAGATTACACTTGTTTCATGAGACTGTAGGCTTCCTTGGTTAAGTGGAACTTAGTTCTAGGAAGGTTGTCCACTGTAGCATCCTCCATTATTACTATTCAACATTAGTTGCAGGTCTAGGAAACTTCTTATCCCTTTTCCCTTTTGAATTTTCTTTGAAAACCGAGGTTAAGACAAAGTTCCATCATCATAACAAAGTTAAATCCGATGAGTAAAGAGGAGTTTTAGATTGTTGTGTTGAACTTGCAACAAGTGTTCTTCATTTCCAAAATTCACAAACTCCTTTTGTAGACCCAATTCCCTCAAGCTTAGCAAACGATAAATGCCCTTTGTGATTACCAACAAATCACATCAATCAATTGAGTTATTTTTGTAAGTCATGACTTGACACCCGAGAGACCTTGGGGTGATTTCTACAACTTAGTTGCTAAAGTTACCTTTCAAGAGAGGTAGCATACTTGTGTGCTACTTGTGTTGAGAAAGTGCAAGAAACACCCATCAACAGAAAGGTTGGGTTCCTTAGGGAAAGGTGGCAATCATAGTTGGCATGCCACTTTGGCACTCAGATTTGGATGGGTGAGTTCTTTTGTTTTGCTGACTGGGCAAGTTTGGCAGTTAGGGTGAAGGTGCAGTTGGGTGAAATGATGATTATTGATGGCCTTGGTTTTTCGTTCCATCCCTGCTGATGATGTCAGAGGCATTGAATGGAAAATCTATGGCCGATTGGGTGAGGATACGAAGTCCATCTTCATTGGCATAACATGACTCATCATGTACGCTTGGTTCAGGTGGCAAAAGCTCAGGAAAGCTCAAATGGCACACACACTCTTGCACAATGTCATAAGAGTTGGTAGATCAAGAACCATAAATAATGGAAGGTGGCATGGTTTTGGCAAAGTTTTTTTATATTTTTCAATATTCACACTCTGGTGGTGGTAATGGAGGAATGCTCGAAGTTCATCGTGGAGATGTTGGCGGATACGCTCGTCTATCTAGGGCTTGACACTCACATCCATCTAGACAAGAAAGTTTGACAAATGGCCTTCAAGGTGATAATCAACCAATGGTTAAAGCGAATTATGCTTAGGATTGATCATCACATAGTGGTGGCGATCAAAATGATTCTGGGCAAGGGGCATTTGATGAACCATGAGACCTTCCAAGTTAACACCCACATTGTCTCTCAGTTCCTTGCCTTTGTTCTAGATGTCTGCACACCAAAAGCAGAGGCAAAGGCGATTGTTTGCAAACTTTTCAAAAATGAGTTGTTGGGTGGTTTAGATGAGATTCTACCACAACCATTCTCGAGTTTTGCCACCCCTTGACCAAGCGATCTTCCATTGATGTAAGTACCTAGTGGTGGTCAAAGTCTATCCCCTACATTTGGAGCTAAAAGGAATGGCGTTGGTTGGGCATCGACAATTGGCAAGATACGAGGTAATCTTTCTTAAGAAGGGGTTAATGCTTGAGCCTGTGAATGACTATGACTGGGTACTGACATTTGATCAATTTGCAAAGATGAATGGCTTTTAGGTGGTGGTTAGGCAATTTTTGGATGGCAATCTCTGGATATAGCTAAAATAAGTTGTTTAAATTCTTTATTTCCATATCGCCTTGGTTAGGTTTTTTGGTGTAGGTGTATATTTCTCTCTGCGTCTGCAAATGCTTGGTGGTCGACTTCGATAGTGGTACTTGATCTTTTTCCTTGCTTTGGTTAACCCAATACAAGGGGTACATGGTTTCAAGGAAAATTTTGGTGGCAATATGGGATGTTCAGTTTGCAAATCATGGTGGTAGTTGGGGCATTTTGCTTGTTCGAGTAGAAGCATGGGTGTTGGGGGTTGGCCCATTATGGAAATGTTCTACAAATTTTGATATACCTGCTCAACAGAAGAAATGTAAAACTTTTTGTAAATTAATATACAAACTTCTTATGTGTCAAAAAAAATAAAATTGTGCTACAAATCTTGAGTCCTTCCATCATTGACACAATCACACAAGCAAACTCTTTGAAAAACTTCCTAAAAATTGGAATATTAATTGATTATGATTTTTTCTTTGTCAACCTTTAAAGATTGTTAGATGTTTATTAATAACATGAGAGCCAACCACCAAAAATCATTTTATTTATTTTGAAGTGTGCTTGGGAGTGGCACAATCAAGCCACATTATCAAAAATTAATAATGTCAAAATTAGATTAATATAATATTTATTAAAAGTAATTATCATAATCTAATATTAAAAACAATAATCATTACACAAGGTTTCATAGATTTGCACAAGCCTTGAGGTTGGTTGATCATCTTGATATTAATTATCAAGCCACATAATAAGAACAATCAATATTCACTACCTTAGTTATATAACTATGTTTACAAACTAGTGATTTGCCACCTTAATTTGTTTACTATGAAATGTTAGCACTATGTTCCTTTTAATTATAACCAAGTGAGAAGTTTAGGTTTTACTTCACACCTTGTTTACAACTTCAATGAAAATTTAGGTTCTATTTTTTCTCCTCAATTACAATTTCATGAAAAATTCTAGTTCTAAATTTTACCACATCAATTATAACACGTGGGAAATTTAGGCTCTAATTTGTCAAGCTAATTAATTTGATACAAGAAAAACATACACAATTGAATCCAAGAGTTCTCTAAATTAATTAAAATGTGAAAAAAAAGTGGTTTCAAAATCACCCATATTTTATTTTAAAAATCACTACGGGGATATGTCTATATAAGGGATTCACTGAGATTTATGTAGAAGCTTCTAGGGACTAGTTCTTCAAGTATATCATAGAGACATTTATACCTAGTAGAAGATTGGAAATCATCACCTAATAATAGAGTACATATTGGTGTAGGGTATACATATCATATTCAATTTCATATATTTGAGTATTCTAAACAAATTAAAGAGGTCATCTTTCAAAGGTCAACATGGGCCCTTTAGTAGTCCCTTTGAGGCATCAAATGTTTGATCATCTACATCCAAAAAACCTATTTGTTCATGTTGTAGTCATAAAGGTCATAAATCAAGTACTTCTTTTGAGTTGCATCTTTGTGCATACTTTAATAAAACTACTAACATTATTTGAGCATTCTTATAAATCTCTTACAATCACCTGGGAGAGTATCTTTATTGTGGATTAATGAAACGTATGCCAATTAGAATTTCATCTATTTTTCAATATCTTACAAGATGTATATTCCTTTGGATGATTATTTGTCTATTACTACTAAACTCTTTCTTGAGCATACATTTGGGGATTCAATTGTGTCAAATCAAACTAAAGTTCAACTTATTCAAATTAAAAAAATTGGTTAAGCCTACTCTACATAATGAGAGTTTGATTCCTTATTCAAATTCAAATGTTCGTTCATATTTTTGCATGGATAATGACGATCATATAGATGAGCACTAAAATATTTCCCCATCATTTTTTTGATGATGGTGTCTAATATGTTGAATATGGTACAAAAGAGTTTTCCATTGAGGCTATGAAGATTGGAATTTCTCTTGTTGATTTAGGTGATGATGATGGCCCATATTTGTGCATGAGTTGTAAGGTGAAAATTTAGGACAAGAAATCAAAAACCCAAAAAGGTGTATGTCACTATTTTTATGGATCGATTTTACCAGTTCTCAATGTTATTAATCTTCATTAGGCAGTATCTTTTCTTCAGATGTTCCTTTTAGGGGCTCTTTAGAAGAGCTTCCCCACTCTCATCTAAAAGGGGGAAATATTTATTATTCAAATTTCAAGTTTGAGATGGTGTTATGATGTTAGTTGAGACAATATTTTTTCTAGCATTTATGGCATTTAAGTTGAGCATTTGTATGTTGATGTGACAACTTGAGATGCCATTTGCACTTGTTGATTAATGGTGTACCTAGTGTGTAGCTAATGATTCAAATTGTTCGACAATCATGTACTTATTGAGTTTGGGGTTTTATTATTGTGGATCTTGAATTTGGATTGTGCATCTTGTACCTAACCAATTAATATCATTTACTAGATTTTGATTAATTGTGTTGATATTACAAATGTGTACAACATATCATGGATTGGCACTAAGGCACTTGACCTAAGCATTTTATATTGAGAGGATTTCTTTTGTGATTGTGTATCAAAGGTTCAAGGTTCCAAAGATTATTGATTCAAGTATGAGTCAATTGTTGATTCTTGATTTACGCATCAAATTCTTCAAAGTTTGTTGTGAACTTGTTCATTATTGAGAGATTGGCTTTTGAGGTTCCCAAAGTAGTTTCTCCTATTCATTTAGAGAACTTTTGTGTGTCCTTCAATGAGATGATACAACTTTTTTTTAGATATTCTAATTGTGTTACCTAGATATATCCCGATATAAATTGTTCCTATATGTCAATTGGAAAGAACTATATTAATATAGTTGCACATATTAAAAATAGCATACATAATCTTTGAGTATGATTTTTTTTATGATACTAGCATGACTGAGGTGTACATGCACCAAATGTTTTTCTTGCAATGGCTTAATTAGCTTACTTGAAAGAGACAACACTACCAAAGTCAAAATTAACTCTTCTTCTATCAAGAGTGTCTACACCAATAAGTATTAGTCATTTATGCAAATAACTTTGTATTTTCTTTATTACAATATGAACACAAGTAAATCATATGATTCTTAACATGTTTTACATGTACACAAATGCAACACTACAATCCTTCAAACCATCTAGATCAATGTAATTAAGATACTTGATTGGTAGATGAGCATTATTTGTGAAGATAAGGTAGAAGACCTCTAAGATTGCTTCTCCTTTATCCTATTTCAATTTCCATACATATTTTTGTCTTGGAAGATCCCATGATGTCCTCATATCTAATGTATTCAACGTGACAAGTTGATTTGACTTGGCATCCAACTTATACCAAACAATTTCATGACTAACAAAATATTAACTTTTTTATAGTTAGTGTAATGTAATACATTTGATAGATTAATTGAGCCATATACCAAACTAAACTTGGGTTCGTTTGTATACAAGTGTCTCATCCAACTTGTCACCTCCAGGATCAGCATCTCGTATGTGTAGTGTTTCAATGTATTCTTAGCCAAGGGAATCTCTTATAAAGAGTAAGGTTTCTAGAACATTAAACCTCTTAACAATGGGTCCCCTTGCATATGCTTAGTTTCACACGCCCCCTCAATGGTTTCACGCATCTCTCAAGCCAGAACATCCACGTTAGGAGAACACACCTGCCAAAAAGACATTACCAAATGTACTAATGATATACCTAAGAGTCAAAAGGAAATCATGTCAAGTGATTTGAAAACCCTTAACATTTTCATTATCTCTCGAGCCAACACATCCACCTTAGGAGAACACACCTGCCAAGAAAACATCTACCAAATGTACTAATGATATACCTAAGAGTCAAAAGGAAATCATGTCAAGTGATTTGAAAACCCTGAACATTTTCATTATCTCTCGAGCCAACACATCCACCTTAGGTGAACAACACAATCAAGTCAATGTCATCTACTAAATAAACAAGTTGATACACCTGAGAATCAAAGGCTTGTTAGGAGTTTGTTTGTCAGATGATATCACATGGGTATAACTTAACTATGTTATGTCAAGCATAAATTTTATGATCAATAAATTGACGTCAACAATTAGTGTACATTAAAAATTTGAAGGGTTGGATGGTACGTGGATCTCTAAAGACTATTTTTCACAGTTTTTGTTTGCTGTTCCGGTTGAACCCATTTAGACTTGTTACTGAAGACCAGTAATAATATGCAATGCTGCCTATTTTTCAGTACTTTTTAACCTTTTCCTTGCGAATTGCATGGCCAAATCTCACTAATAGCATTTACATTGTTGAGTAATAATTTTCAAATTCCGGCTAACAATCAACTCTTTACAGAAGAATTTCCAACTGAAACCAAAGAAAACGGTACATTGGTAGCAGCTTTTGCCGCAGTAACTAGGTTCGCTCATCCTTTTCTTACAGTCAATATGTACCTTACCACAATGGGATCTATTTCTTGTGCTGTGCTTTTCCAGGTGACTCTGCACATCTATAAAAGGAAGGATGGCATTGGCTTCAAATTGCACAGGGAGGGTCAAGAAGAGCATAAATTTCAAGCAATCGACCAGGTCAGAAATGTGGACTGCTCGTGTCACTGGAAACATTAAATACCTTCAACTAAAGATTGCAAAGCAAGATAAAAATTTAGACCTGTTCAGATTTGGAGTTTTTAATCTTTGGAGAGTAACATTCTGCTTCCATAGACAAGATTAACTAAATCCAGTCTAATTTTTCGCATACCAAATAAGTCAAACCCGTTCTCTGCTGCAATTAATGCAATCATTACCGGTGATCAAACCATATTTGAAATATCACGAAGAAACAAACAATCATGAATTTTTCTGTAGATAT
This sequence comes from Sequoiadendron giganteum, assembly GCA_007115665.2. Taxonomy (NCBI): domain Eukaryota; kingdom Viridiplantae; phylum Streptophyta; class Pinopsida; order Cupressales; family Cupressaceae; genus Sequoiadendron; species Sequoiadendron giganteum. The sequence goes on along the minus strand of CM021104.1, from coordinate 242,201,448 downwards.
TAATTCAACAGATATCAAAAGTATATCTGAAGTGATATATTGAAGCATTTCATATGCATCACAAAGCTTAAATTTTAATCTGTCCAGTTACACACCCTTTGCAACATTGTGGGTTGTCTTATAAGACAGAAAACAGCCCTTCCAAATCTTGCCCTTCATTCCACGCGCATTCTCACATTAGGTTTCTACTGAAATATGGTTCTGCTATGAAAATCTGTATGTCTATGCAAACAGAGGCTAAGGAGGGAAAATCTAGCTTCTTCATCACATCTCCATAAAATATTGAAGCTATGTCACAGCTCTGCTCAACAAATAACTGATCAGTTCTTATAAATCTATGTGCCATTTTTTCCCCTAACCCCTTCACCTTGAAGGTTTAATATGTGAACAAGGTACATGACTTCAAAATTGAACCTATTTGTTTTCAATGATAAAACACATACATTTCTTTTAAATTCTTACTGAGGTTTCATTGTTTGTCACTAAAATCTTGATGGTTTTTTTCTAAATAATCTAAAATGGTTCAACCTTCACATGAGGTATCAAACAAGCATAAGGAAGTTTCCAGCAATCTACAGCAGTCAGAAGCCTAGATTTCCATGAAAACATAGAAATTCCTGGAATTGTGAAATGTAGCCACTCTTTGGTTGTGTTGTTACTACATTCACTTGCACTTCTCATGACTCACAACTCACAAAAAAAAATGCTTCTGCCACAACCACCCAATAGTTTCCATTTCCAATATTCCTTGGATGAGTCCACCATCAACTTTGAATATCAATATCTCCATCACCATTTCCCTCTCTATTTTGAGAATACCTTCCATCAATATCTTGAGGTAAGACTGGAATAGATTCAACAGAAGTTGGTGCTGAACTATTTTTCTTTGCAGTGATGGAGAAATTTTGTTCAATTTGCCTTTGCCACAATAGCTTGCTGCTTCAAGCCAGTGTGGACGAACCAAATAACGTTTATGCTGCACCGTCCAGTGTGCTTCATCAGTTCCTAGGTCTAGAACAACATGTGTTACAGATTTATCTAATGCAGTAGAACATGTTGCTCCAATTCTTCAGCCAAACACCAAAGATGATGATTCTCAGCAGGATAAGTTATTGGGAAAATTCGACCGAAGACAATTTTGCAACCTTCAAATATTTTCAAGCGTATAGCTTTCAAAACCTGCACATAAACCAACCAATAATCATGAACACATGTATAGAATTAAACCGAGTCCTTCACTAAATAATTAGCACCATCAAATATCAATTTCATGTCATCATTCTCTATATACCCATGTGATTCTGTACAAAATAAAATCAAAATGATTATATCATGACTTTCAATAGCTTCCCATAAAGATGTGCTTAATGTATCTGCATACCTCCTTTACATCTCTGCCTTTAAATCCAGATTAAGCGGCATGGCCATCATTATGCTGGAGAAATAAAACTCAGTTAAAAGTGGAGTAAAAGAGAAGAAGCAACAATAGAAGTTAACCATAAATAATTTCTGCCATATCTCAGGGCTCACAGACTTCCCTAGATGTCTCCTACTCTTAAGGATGATGTCAATTACACTAGAGGTGCTTGAGTGTTTTGTGAACCTTGCGATAATTACCAACATAGACGGGGAAAGTGCCGCTAAAGAATGACTACTCATGGAAATCGGTCATTGTAGAGACGACTTAAATATTTATGGGTCAATTCCTACAAAGATTTAAAAATCTAATGTTAAGTCATACTTAAAGCTAAAAAAAAATTACTTGACATTCCATATCACAAAGAAAAGCAAGCACCAGATTCAATGTGGACACAACCAAAAATGAAACACAATCTATCATATACAAACTATACAAAATATGGTCAAGTTAGATATTAGTGTGAAATATGCACCTTTCTTTATAACAAGCTTGTAATTGTTTTTTTACATAGTTACCGGGAGATGCATCTCCTACACCCTAAGGCATGTCTCAGAGACGGAGACGAGTATCCGGTACTTGAGACGCTTCCAACAGCGCTGAGATGCGGACAAAGACTCCCAACGTCTCTTGAAGTCTCCCACTCAGGAAAGTGTTGTCTCCCGCTGTCTCCTGCACATAAAAGCCAAAACACATGAAAACATTGAAAAGTAATTAAAAAAACGTGTTTTAAACATAGATTTTCCCATGCTCCAGCTGAAAACGCAAGTATCATGATGTATAGATGATAAATTTCTGTTTTTTGTTTTTTGTTTGCGTATCAGCCTATCAAGCTATCAATATTTCTGAATTTCAATATGTAATCAAATGTGTAATGTCAAATGTGAACTATGATTATGAAGTATGAACTCTTTGACTCTTTGACACAATGGCATTTCTGTATTTAAAGTTAATGTTCATTGTTAAACTTTATTACTTCTCTTGTTTTGAAGGTTCAATGTCATGATATTTTCTATAAATTATTAAAAAAAAAATTATTTATCTTAAAAAAAGGATGGCATCTCCAAGTATCCTCGTCTTCTATTTTCAAAAAAAAGTCATACCGGTACCGGTACCAGTCTCCTAGCAACTATGGTTTTTTAACGCTTTCAATGTATGAGAATCTGCCAAGCACGTAAGCGTCTATATGCAACAACAATACCAAAGATGAAGAATGCTAACACATCTACCAAGAGACTTGCAAAGTTGCATATAATGTCTGCTTCAAAATTGATAAAACTCTCAATGCATGTAGTGCCTATAAACCTTCTTTGTATCACAACTATTATCAATATCGGATTAACACACAAACAACATTCCTTTTTCGTTCTTTAGAAATAATTTTTGACAAGGTAAGGTAGTTAGATGGCATGGTGGAATGCAATTCTCAACTGGTTGAATATGCCACCTTGGTTAGAGCAAGCTCATAATTCTTTATAGAGAAACACTAACTATTCACAATAATCACAAGGCAGGCAGACCCACAAAAGACACAAGCACTTTAACCAATATTACTACCAGCGACAAGGAGAACACTACAATTCAGCCATGGACTTCCAACCCAAAGTTTGCTTCCTGACTCGCAAAGATTTTAGAGCATTTGTGCCTTATAAACCTTCCTTGTCTCATAAATATAATGAATTTCAGATAAACACATGCATACAATGCTTCTTTTTCTTATTTTCTTGGAAATGTTTTTTCAATGACCATATAGCTATTATAGTAAAACAAAATCCTCAACCAGTGGAATATGCCACCAGTTTTTAAAGAACACTTGCATTGGCAATTGTCACAAGGCACGAGGACCCCAGAGCAGACAAGCACCTCTAAGCAATGTTACAACAATAGCCAAACAGGGGGAAATTCATATTTGTCAATGAACTATGCAGGAAAAATTGTGTCACAGTGGACTATTGAAAAACATGTCATAGCACCTCAGCATAAATAGCTGCAATTTTTGCAGGAACAAATACACATAGACCCCATAAAATGGACCAAATACCCATGGTCCGTCACAAAGAGGTTACAGCAGTTCACATCCATCATTTTCTGAAACCCAGAATACTTTATGTGAATACAATTTGTTTTGTGGTAATTTGGAGACTTGAAGCATACTATGATTTGACAGACAAGGATGATTTGAAAGATAGAACCCATAATTCACGAGTCTTTCAAGTGAAATTGTGGAGTAATCCACTCTGATTGAGTGTTACAAATTTAAAGTACTTCTTGTAAATACAATGTTCTTGGTTACTGGGGGCCATAAAGAGTATTGAGGATCTCACTATCTAGAAGGGAGGAAAAGTTGTAATTTGTAACTTCTTGTAAAGAAAATTATGACTAATAATTTTTTGGATGAATGAAATGGCAACCCTGCACAATAAATGCACATGTGAACATATGACTAATAAGTTTTCTGACTGAATGAAATGGCAAACCTGCACCAATAAATGCACATATGAACTAGACTGAAGAAAAATCACCAACACACTATTCAAATGTGCCTGGAATGTTGTCTCTGACCTCATCAAAAAACATTTGATGCACAGAACGAAGTACATCCAACATGCTTGCAAGAACACCCTCTGTTTCTGTCTCATCCCTCATTAAATGTGTTAAAGATCGACTCTGAAGATTAAATTGTCAGCAACTTGAGCTGAAGAAATGGTATCTTTCCATCACTATGAGATTTGATCTATGCCTTGGCCATACCTGCAATTCAAGGCACGAGGACCCCAGAGAAGACAAGCACCTCTAAGCAATGTTACAACAACAGCCAAACAGGGGGAAGTTCAAATTTGTCAATGAACTATGCAGGGAAAATTGTGTCATAGTGGACTATTGAAAAACATTTCATAGCATCTCAGCATAAATAGCTGCAATTTTTGCAGGAACAAATACACATAGACCCCATAAAATGGACCAAATACCCACGGTCCTTCACAAAGCGATTACAGCAGTTAACATTCATCATGTTTCTGAAACCCAGAATACTTTGTGTGAATACAATTTGTTTTGTGGTAATTTGGAGACTTGAAGCATACTATGATTTGACAGGCAAGGATGATTTGAAAGATAGAACCTGTAATTCACGAGTCTTTCAAGTGAAATCGTGGAGTAATCCACTCTGATTGAGTGTTACAAATTTAAAGTACTTCCAGTAAATACAATGTTCTTGGTTACTGGGGGCCATAAAGAGTATTGAGGATCTCGCCATCTAGAAGGGAGGAAATGTTGTAATTTGTAACTTCTTGAAAAGAGAATTATGACTAATGAGTTTTTCTGGATGAATGAAATGGCAACCCTGCACAATAAATGCACACGTGAACATATGACTGATAAGTTTTCTGACTGAATGAAATGGCAAACCTGCACCAATAAATGCACATATGAACTAGACTGAAGAAAAATCACCAACACACTATTCAAATGTGCCAGGAATGTTGTCTCTGACCTCATCAAAAAACATTTGATGCACAGACTGAAGTACATCCAACATGCTTGCAAGAGCACCCTCTGTTTCTGTCTCATCCCTCATTAAATGTGTTAAAGATTGACTCTGAAGATTAAATTGTCAGCAACTTGAGCTGAAGAAATGGTATCTTTCCATCACTATGAGATTTGATCTATGCCTTGGCCATACCTGCAATTGTAAGAGCATATATAAACCATTTACCCATAATGCCAGTTTGGGGCCTAAACAATGAATTTTCTATGAGTGTGAAGGATACCAACAAAAAGAGAATTACAGTCAAAGCATTTTGGTGTCAAACCAACTCAATGACTGAATCAAGAAGAGGCTGATACTCATTTATAAGTGAGCCCAGGATTGTCTAGATTTCTGTCCATATTTCCAGTAGTTGAATACTTACTTGCTCAGTGCCGTCAAGAATCAAAACTGCTGACTACATCCAAGTCTTTCTGATGTCTACGTGTACTATCACCCTGTGAAATGACTTGTCCCAAAATGTTTTCCAGTAGGATCAAGAAGCCTTGCCATTTTCAAAGCATAAGTCCGTACCCCCATTGTATAGACATACATTTCATACATCTTACTTTCCTCTTCCAAAACCTTGTGCACAAATGGCCTAAGTTTTGTCCACATCTGCAATGATATTAATCTATGTTCCATAGTGTTTCGGGGATGAGGACGGGGGGATGGCAGGGGACACATTTCTGGGACGTTTCCTAGGGGGCCATTTTTAGGGGATGCGTTTCCGGGACGTTTCCTAGGGGGCCATTTTTAGGGGACGACAACATACAAAATATATATATATGATTTTTTTCAAAATTTATTAATATATTAAAGAGAGAGGAAAAGAGAGAGAGATATGCCAATAAATTAATAATTGATAACAACAATAGCAATATGTAAATAAATCGCAAGAGCAGTAGTATAACAGCATAATAAATGTCATTAAACTTATTATTGTAGCCTATGATCCGGGTATGTTTGTATTTCATTGGGAATCAATATAAATTAGATTTTGAAGGAAATGTCTGCTGCTATAATCAAATCAGACTTATATCAGACCTGTAATGCAATGTATTCGGACTTGATATAGTGCAAATAAAATAAGATTTGAGGTTGAATGATTCATATTTGTTGATGTTATGATAGTAGTTATCATTTCTATGTTTTATGCAAATGATTTGGCATTAAAATTCAATCAAACACAAGCATAAACATTCAGAAATCAGAACTCAGTCACTTTGCATGTCAAGTGTTTGACAAAATATCAAACAGCCCAAACTCAAAAATCACCTTAGAAAGGAGGACGAAATATTTAAAAAATCAAATTTTTAAATGTTTTTTTAACCCAAGAAGCTCCCTCCCCAGTACGACGAGGGACGTTTCCAACATCTCCCATCCGTACCGGGGATGGGGAACCGTCCCCAAAGGGCAGGGGACGTTTCCTCCCGTTTCCTGATATTTGGGCTGTTTCGGGGACGGTTGGGGGACGTCCCCTTTGCGTCCCCCCGTCCCGAGGACAATTGGGGATGGGGACAGTGGGTTTTGGGGCAAGGGACGCGTCCCCGTGTAACACAAATATTAATCTGTATAAGCTCCTTCCAAATTCCCCCACTTCTATTCAATTAAAAGAAAAAAGGAATTGTAACACTCAAACTAATCTACAATTTAAGAATAGTAACTAACTACTAGATTTAGCTGAAAAGTAACTAACTAATTTTTCTTGCGAGAGTTTCCTTTGCATTAACAAACAGGAAAGATAAACAATCTGAACATTAACTACTTTAACATTCATCAACTAACTTCTAGTTATTCAATTTCAGCTGAAACGAACAATTAATAGTTTATGTAACTGTAAACCACAGTTGGTTATGAACTAACTTTCCATTACTTTCTATATGAAAAGAGCAATTTTTACATCAATGAAATAAACATTATAAGTAAATATAACTGAAATAGAGAGAGAGAGAGAGAGAGAGAGAGAGAGAGAGAGTACAGTTTGGAGGCTTCCTGTTGGAATGCTTGATCAAGACTGTCTTCAAGGGAAAAAGGAATATCATCAAGGGCTTTTCCGCCCAACCAAAGACCTACTAGTCTCCCGTGTTTCTTCAGCTGAAGAAACCCGACCCTTCACAAGGTGAAGACTATAAAGACTCCCAAATTACCATCTTTCCATCTGAGCTTGGTGTCAAGAACCTATACTACCCTGGTCGGCCTTTCACTATAGGTTTCCCTAACTAGAATGACCGTCCTGACCAGGGGTATATTTGATTCTTGATAGCTGATTGTTTCTCATTCTAAGCTTCATAACCTTGGCCAAGGATTTATAGATTTCGAGCATGTTTCTCGTGCTATCAGCACTCTCACCCTTGCTCAGCAATAAAATACTTAACCCTTAGAATTTATAATATCAGAGACTCAACTCATAACTAGTTCCTTTACAATTAGGAGTGAAAACTTATTTCTGACTTGCAAGGGGAGAGAAAAGAAGTAAATGACAGTATTGAAAGAACTCATCGGTTATTTAAAATTCCATTTAACCATGACAGAAAGGAGTTTAGAGATCTGCCCAAACTCAAGGCTAGAGAACAGAGTAAAGGATGGCTGTAAGTTAAACTTAAATGGAAGAAAATTCAAATCGTTTCGATTTCAAGGAATCGATGATAAAGATTGGTCCAATCAAAAGAAGGAAATATATTTATCGACTAGCAATGACACAGAGATCATCATGAATTTGAATTTATAATACACCCAGCAGGGCATGATGCAAAGATTTCATAGACATTTCACTTCATTTTCCCAATCAAAGAAAAAAGGTTATTAAAATCATGAAATAGCAACTCTAGTCACGCATTAACGTGCTTGGATACGTGGAGTAGAAACTCGTTGATGCTCTAACTGTCTCCTTCCCACGAACTAGGCAATGGCACAATCTTCTGAGACCAGAGGAAACTTCTAAGACTTCGAGTGATCATTCGTTCCTTGGATTGGTGCGACGCGCTAAGTCAATGACATCGGCCAAGCAAACTTAACAAAAAATAATGAAAATAGACGAGTTGCCTTCAAAATAGGAAAATGAACGATAGATGGAAGCGCTCGACCAAGATACCCAAAGGAGAATGCCCGACTGATGGAGACCGATGCCAAAAGAAAAAGACGAAGAGAAAGGGAATCGAATGAAAGCCATAGAGAGAAGAAGAATGCTGGCGAAAAATGAGAGAGAACAGAAATGAGAGAGCAAGAGAGAGCGCAATAAAGAAGGAAACCATGCTATAACCCATGTGAGACAAGTGATCAAGAAGAAACGTTTGCATGTCTCCCCTCTTGGATGTTACATCCAGATCGGCAGACAAGATGGCGAATGTTCAAACTTAAAACGGGTCATCACTATTCAAAATGCGACTTCAAAGCTATACCACAAATAGCAAGACTTATTTAATTCCATTTCCCCTTTTAAGGTGCGTTAAAGAGCTATTAAAAACGACTTCCAAAGAAGAATGATAAAGCTCAACTAAAGATGACTTGCTTTAAAATATTTTAATTAAGTGAAAATATTATCCAAGGTTATGACTATCGTGAAAACAACTTTACACCATACTCTTGGCTTGATGGTAATTTAGTTCTTTTATTGTTACGACCTCTCCTTGATGACATTTCCTTTTCCCCGAGGTGTTGCCGGTCCTGCATCCACTTGGTAAAACAAAATAAGGTTAGACCGTTCTCTGTATCGTTTTCAAAATAAAACATATCAACTCATTCACTTATTTTTTTATATATAAGGAAATCATTCATAATTGCCGTTATAACAAATAAGATAAAAATAATAATTCTTTTCCCAATATTCACATTCTCATGACAGGTAGTTGATCATAACTAACATAACAACCATATTATTAATACCTTAATCTTGTTCAAGACAAACGGGATGTAACAGGAATAATCAGATTACAATTCCGAGAAACAACCAGCATAAATAAGAGTGTTGCAAGGTAGTAAAGAATCTACATTGTTCTCACTATTGTCACACACTTTAGACAACTAAGAATAAAATGGCAGAATCAAACAAATGTATGCCTTTTCTGCTGTGGATTTTAAACATTCCAATTTAAGAAGGCCGCATTTCCAAAACCCTAATTATTTAACTGTTGTTAATAAATTAGGATATTTCTATTATTGTTGATGACAAAGAGAGCCAATGATGAGGATTACAAGAACAGGTACTGAAGGACAGGGCATACATAGTCCATCAGGACTGTTTTTAGACATCTACTACATATGTATAAGTACACATTCAAACAATGAAAATATGCATTGGAATTTAATTCAAGGTCAAAAACCAATTCCAGAAGGTGAAGGGAGACTCAATACCAACAATCAACTTGTTCATAAAATAGTAGACAAAATAGCTTATTTCAGGACAAGAATAAAAGCAAATACTTCAGAACTAATTAAGAATAATCCAGCAATGAAAGAAGGTTAAGTCGAATCAGTAATAAATCCTGCTATTCTATGGTTAAAAAAGCTGTGGGAAACTATGAATCTATGGTTAAGGTGTATTTTGATGATTACTTTTGGCATAAAGTGGAATAGAATGGAAGATCTAAATTGTTGACTGCTTCTGCTAGACTGATTTAGTTATTGATTTTGTTAGGAAAAACACTTCACGTAGCACCTGCATATGGAAGGAATATATGTCAAAACACTCAGACAAACAAACTAAAAGATGAGGACATTTCCCTAACTTCATTAACTCACTGTCTGAATTCTCAGTTACACAACAATGTGACTTCAGTTATAATTATAGTACAACTAGCATCTTTAAATAGAGTAACTAAACCAATGAGTTATGAGGTATCGTCCAAGTGGAACAAATCCACACACACTAACTTAAAACATTAAACCACTATTACATCATTGGCTCACTTATAAGCATTTAAGCACTCTACAAGGCATAGTTACAATGATTAAAAAATTCTTACATTCCCCTTAATGTGAAATTGGACGGTTTAAAAAACATTTAATGTAACACAAATAGTACATAGACAAGTAAGAGAATATAATTATTGACAGTCTCCCCTTCATGATAAACTCTTTGAAAGACATAAGCTGTTGAAACTCAATGAACTTACTCTCTGTCAATGGCTTGATAAAGATATTTGATCCTCTATCCCAACATAGAATATCAAAATCTTTTGAAACTCCAACAATTTACAAACCTTGCTATACTTTATCTCGATATGCTTTGTCCTCACATGAAAGACAAAACTCTTGGCAGTTTGTAGAGCACTCTAATTGTCACAACAAATCATCAGTACAGTTTACAAACCTTGTGATACTTGATCTCAATATGCTTTGTCTTCACATGAAAGGCAAGATTCTTGGCAGTTTGGAGAGAACTCCGATTGTCAAAATGAATTGTCGGTACATCTTTCAGCACATGCAAGTGATCTAGCATTTTGTACAACCACACTACTTCATTTGAAGCTTGTAATGTCCAGTTCTAGAACATTTCTTATTTTTTCCTTCAAACAATAATTCTAACTCAGAAATGATACTTGTATTTATATTTATACATATAACTTAATTAAAAATTATGAATTTTATTATAATATTCAGTTTTATCACTTCAACATAATTCTGAAAATAGACTTATCTTGATTTTCTGCTATAATTCTCCTCCCTATTTGCAGCTATTTTTCTTTGAGTGTTTGTCCTTGATATCTATACAAGTTATGGGTTTTCATCCAATAACTTGATAGGAGAAGTAAGGGTTTTCATCCCTAAGTCTCCTAATTTCCTTGGAGGGTTTTCATCCTCTTGGCTGTAATATTTACTTGTGAAGTTGCATAATATTTATTCCCAATTTTATATGCTCCTCTCATTGAAATGGTTTACCTTTAATATCATATGGTTTGAAGGAGTTACAACCCTTTCATAAGTCACTGCCCTTGGTAATTATAATTTGATTTTAATTTAAACACCCCTTCTTACAATTGCTGCCTTTAGTAATTAATAATTGAATGCTAATTTAACTATGTTTAACCCTAAGCACTAGTATGAAACTAGTGTCTATTTTTAAAAACATGATCTCCATCAATTGCCATCCTTATTTCCTTTAATCACTATAATGATTGGCTACATGTTGGCAGTAGAAAATTACACTGGTTCATCCGCAATCTTTTTTGGAAGTTAATTCTGGCGGGGACATGACAGTCCACCCTTCCCAAGATTGTTTGTCCTCGAGCAATGACAACTCTGAAAAACTCTATTCAATTCATGCTAAGATGACATAACATGGATCCATGCTCATCAATTTTGGGCACTTCAACAATTAAACTATCTTCTTTAGCAGTAATACTCACTGATCCTTGTTTCCATAATGCCCTTGCTTTCTTAATGACCTTATCATCATATGCGTAATCTTTAGCATCATGAACAAATATCTCTTCCAAATCATTATTATGAAGTTCATCTAGGAATTTGCAATTGTTGATCATGATACCTGTTGGCGTTTCAATTCGCACCTCTGGTATGTGAATTAGAAACGGACAGCTATGCACAAATTAACGGCTCTTTGAATTAGGAGGGGAAGCTCCCTCTTTGCTGATGTTGCTTAAAGAAAATAAACTAAACTAATTTGTCAATCTTTTTTGTTCAACTAAGAGCACAAGGTTTTAAAACTCTAGCATTGTAGCTAAGATTTTCTCTTTTGAATTTCAACTACGACTAAGCCTACTCTAATGACGTTTCTAACTACTCAAGTAAACTCAAAGCTTGAGAGTTAGAAATGAACAAGGAATGATTCTTCGACACAAATACTTAAACAATCTTTCTTCCAACACACATCTATTGTACTTTCAATGCAAGCTGAAATAAAGGTTATGTAAGCAAAACACATAAAATGGAAATCTGAGATAGTAGATCAAAGCAGCAAAGCAGGCATAAGATTTTATTTTCTCAAATTTCAAGTAACAAAGATTACACTTCTGGGATAGTAGGATTGTAGCAATAGCAGGCTTATAGTTTAGCCATCAAACCAAAAAACACTTGACACAAATAACACATAAACTGGACAATAACTTGTAGCAAAGATAGGCATACAAGCTTGCTCTTACACTAATTGAACTGACACTGAATAACACCTTGCAAGCAACAAGTAGGCTCAGCAATTTGTTATCACAATAACTGTTAAAGAAAAATGGGCAAGGCTGCCCTTATCATGCAACCTAAAATAAGCATCTAACAACCTATGAAAGCAAAAAAAAAAGGAAAGTGCCAACTATTACAACTTGATTCTTTCTTTCTCACAAAGAATGGATAAGGACGAGACAAGAATAGAAAGAAAGCTCGAAGAAAGTTGCAAGTTCACTGCTGCTTTAAATCTCGACTACATCCACCAAAAAGCTAGAAACTGCCTCTCTATCAGGAGTGTTGATACTATCTATAGCCATATTCCACTTTTCTAGGATCTCTTCACCTTCTGCAATCAAACTTAGAGAATCTTTGACCTCTTCAGCTGCTTTATGAGTTCTATTCTTGAAAAACATCTCTGCCCCAAAAGATGACACATTAATTGATAACTTGGCGGCTCTGCAACTTTATGCTTCTGATACTTCTCTTGATTTTCCAACAAAAGAGTATTGTACAACTTTTTCCGATACTTGTCCTTTTGCTTATACCACACCTTTTTATGTTCTAAATGGACATGACCAAATTTTCCAGACAAGGTGGTATTCAAAAGCACTTCTCAACATCGTCCGGCTTGAGGTTGCAAACAACCCACCCATCTGTTGTTTGGTTCTGGATTCCATGGGAGAATACTACATGTTGAAAAACTCGACTTTTGATTGTAAACTCGACTATGCTCAGACAAGTTCTGCACAAAAGCTAAAAATAGCTTGCTGGTTTTTCTTCTTCAAAAGGGTAGATTTTTCAAAAATATTCTGAGATATGGGTTTTGTGTAGAATTTTGTTGCAAAGAAACCCAGATCGCCCATTTTTTGAAGATGTTGATGGCTGGTTGAAAAAGTAGAAACCCTAATATTTTAGGATTTTCCCAAAAAAAGCTAAGAGTTGGGTTTTGTGCAGAATCACGTTTTGGACGGACCCAAATGATTAGTTTTGGAAAATACTGAAGATTTCTTGGACATGCAAAGAAAAAGCAAGTTCTTGAAAGTTGTAAATTTTTCCAAAATTGTGAAGAATCAAAAATTGAGCTGACCCAGATTATTGAAAATTGAAAAAGATAACCCCCTTCTTCTGAAAATTGATGCCTTGGAAATTTGAAGCATGAAAAAGCGAGCCTCTATGTGAGCTGATATGGAAAATTTGAAGATCTATGAAAAAGCACCACGTTTTAGCCTCTGAATCGCCTCTGGATCTTGAAATGAAGAAAAATTTATGTTTCCTCCTCTCTTGCCTTAGACGCCACCTGCAAAAATTGTGAAGAATGAATGCACAAAGCCATCTTAAATAAGTTTTTAGGTTGAGAACTGTTTTATTCTCCAACTTTAAAACTTCTTAAAACACTTCTAGAGCAGGTGCATCGAATTTGGACACTTTTTGATGTTGAAAGATAAAATTTGGAAAAATTGACTAAGGCATGAAACTTTGGATGCCTTTGGCTAGCAGACTTAGCCAATTTTCTTGAAATTTCAACTTTTGCTTGAGTTTTGACCCCAATTTGATCTTGTGAACTTGTTGATGATCTCGTTGCGGAGCTTGATTGAATCTTACGAGATTATCCTGGAGGCAACATTGGATAAAAACATCATTTGGACCCTCAAAATCATGGGCGCCACTAGCTACCAAGGGCACCTTTACTAAGCAGAGAGAATTTTCTTGATGTTCTTCAATTTTTCACTGTTTATTGCCCTTCGGATGATTTTGCAATTCCGAGAGCTAGACTGACCTGATGAACTAGCTGCAAGATTCGTTGGATAGCTTGACAATTTTTGAGGAGGGACTTTTGGAAGTTGCATCTCTTGAAAAGTTGATTTGGGGCCTCAAAAGCTTGGGCGCCCCTGGCTAGTTGGGGTGCCCATGCTTGCCATAGTTAGATTATTTTCGATATTTCAACGTTTCTCTTTACTGTTCTCCGCATGTTTGATCTGCACTATTTGATGACTAGCAAGTCTAATGAGTTCCCCGTTGAATCCATTGGAGAGCCTGCCGAAATCTGAAGAAAAGTTATGAAGACTGCAAACCATGATTTCAACTTTTAGGCACTTAGATCCTTGGGCACCCCTGGCTACCTGGGACGCCCAAACTCTCCAGACAGTCATTTTTTGGGCATTTTCAACTTTCAAACTTGATCTTCTATGTTATGTCCTCCATTTGATTTGCAACTGTAGGTGGCTGAAGAATCTGATGATTGAGCTGAGACATCCACTGGATAGTTGGTAGAATTCTGAAGACAACAGTCATATTTGCAAACCCTAATCTTTGGATTAGGTCTTCCAAAACCCTGGGCGACCCTGTCTACCTGGGACGCCCAAAGTTTCCAGACATAATATTTTTTGTGAATTTCATGATTTGCATTTTGCTTCTCTGCCAAGACTTCTTCGCTTGATCTGAGATCCCAGCTGACTAGTTGATTTGATGGACCTGTTATTGGATTTGTTGCAAAGTCGGGAGAATTCCGAGCAAAAATGTCTTGGATGGCAAACCCTAACTGCAACATTTGAGGCCTTCAAAGACTAGGCACCCCTAGCTAGTAGGGGCGCCTAAGCTCTCCAGAGATAGTTTTATTTTCAACTTTTTCACCTTTTCTTCCTCGTTCCTCGTGCTCGACGTTGCTTCGACTACCGAAGACTTGAAAATTTTCTAAGTCATGAATGGCTAGGTGCCTAGACTGAGCAAGGGCGCCTAGCACCTCTAGACTTAGCCAAATTTTACAGCATCTCTCCTTCATTCTCCATTTTGCATGCATGTTCATCATTTCTCATCTTTTTTGCAGTGTTTGAGACTTCGAATCTGACACCTGGCAGTTTGACCAACCTCCATTGATGACCTTGGAGCTCCTGATTAGCTTCTGGAAAAGCAGAATAGACCCGCTAGGGCAAAACTAATCTTTTGACGATTCTAATTGAACCAGCTTGATGAGGAAGTATTTTAAGCCAATCAAAATCAGTTTGAACCCCTAGAGTTAGAACTTCTATTTTTAGAAATTTTCTATTTTTAAAAATTTTTGCTAACATCCATTTGAGAAGAAACCCAAAAAAAAGTCTAGTTTTACAAGCTTTCTATTTTTAGAAAAATTTCTAAAATTTAGGGCCAAAAAATTGAGATCTGGATTTTGTGGACTAGGTCGCTCTAAGCAGACGTAGATCGTCAGATTTTGAAAATTTGGAGTTTTTGACCCTCATGCATGATGTAGGACGTGGTGCTGATCTACTACCATTGTTATTTATCTATTCAAATTAGTGTCACTACCTTCTATCCCATTATTTTGTGTGTCCATGAAAATTATTCATGTTTTGCATCATTCAGATGAGTAATTGATTGGTTTCCTCATGTTGTTTCATCATTTGTTCATGTCTTTCAGACATTTGTTCCATAAACATCTTCCACTCATCTTGATTGGCCATCTTGGTTTTACCACTAATTTGCTTGATTTCCTCTTGTAGTGCTGCCTCTATTTATTTTCTCTCTCCAAAGCCCTTTGAGTCATTTAGCTCCACTATATTAGCTAGATTTAGACCCTCAGGTGGTTGGCAAGATTTTTGGGCTCTGATACCAATTGTAATGTCCCATTCTAGAACATTTCTTATTTTCGCATTTAAGCAATAATTCTAGATACTTGTATTTATATTTATAATTTACAAATATAACTTTATTAAAAATTATGAATTTTATTATAATATTCAGTTTTATCACTTTGACATAATTCTGAAAATAGACTTATCTTGATTTTCTGATATAATTCTCCTCCCTACTTGCAGCTACTTTTCCTCGAGTGTTTTTCCTTGATATCTAGACAAGTTGTGGGTTTTTGTCCAATAACTTGATAGGAGAAGTAAGGGTTTTCGTCTTTAAGTCTCTTAATTTCCTTGGAGGGTTTTCATCCTCTTGGCTGTAATATTTACTTGCGAAGTCATATAATATTTATTCCCACTTTTATATGCTCCTCTCATTGAAAAGATTTACCTTTAATATCTTATGGTTGGAAGGAGTCACAACCCTGCCATAAGTTGCTACCCTTGGTAATTATAATTTGATTTTAATTTAAACACCCCTTCATACAATCGCTGCCATTAGTAACTAATAATTGAATGTTAATTTAAACATGTTTAACCCTAAGCACTAGTATGAAACTAGCATCTCTTTTTAAAAACATGCTTTCCATCGGTTGCCATCCTTATTTCCTTTGATCGCTATAATTATTGGCTACATGTTGGCGGAAAAAAATTACATTAGTTCATCTACAATCTGTTTTGGAAGTTAATTCTAGTGGGGGCATGACAGCTTAGGATAGTCCAATATCCTCTGCCTCTACTAATGATTCTGAAATATCATTTTGCTCCTTGGAAGACCATTAGATTAATGAATTTCCCAATATGAAGACGTAACACAAAGTAGACCTCTTGTCATCAAGATTTCCTACCCAATCCAAGCCTATGTAGCCACAATGAATGCAATTCGCCTCCTCTCTTAAACTCAAGTCCAAAATCCAGAGTACCCTTCACATATCTCAAGATATACTTTGCAATTTTCACGTGACTACTCTATCGTTCTTGCATAAGCCTAGACACCAATCCAACAACAAAATAAATATTAAGGCGAGTGTGGGTAAGATACGACCGACTCCTCACTAGGCTTCAATATTTTGTAGGATTCACCTTTTTTGTCCCTGTACTTTTTGTCAACTTTATACCAAGATCACATTAAGTTTTGGCAGCTTTTGCATCCTCTATCATAAATCTTGTCAAAACTATTTGGCATACTTTGACTGCAAGACAATGAACTTGTCTTACTCCTACCAAAATAGTAAAGCTAGAAAGTTGGGAAGCAACCCCTAATTTGATATCTCAATCTATAAGGATAACTACTTCGTTTTAGTAATTAAATCAACATTTTTCCTTGTTTGACTTAGATCATCCAGATAGAAAAAAAATAATATGAATTTCTCAATGAATCTATTTCACATACAAATTGGGCTCCTTTGCAAAGATTCTGAGACCCGACCCCTAAAGATATCAACCTATCCTATCATACCACACACAAGGTGCTTACTTCAAGCCATATAATGACTTCTACAATTTACAAACCAAATGTTCCTCCCCTTCACAAACCCAAGAGGTTGTTGCACGAAGATCACTTCCTTCAAATCACCATGAAGAAATGCACTCTTGGAGCAAACTATAAAAATTGTCCTCACTAAGGTGGACCTTGCAATTGGAGCAAACATCTCATTATAGTCAATGCCTTCAGTCTATAAAGGCCCCTTGGCTACACATCTCGGTTCGTATTTCTCAACTTCCCCTTCTAGGGTGAACTTGGTCCTACAAACTCACTTGCAAGTAACAATGATCTTACCTTTCAATAACTAACAAAACTCCCATGTCTAATTCTTCATAAGAGAACCATATTCATCATGCTGTAATTTCCCCATTTTAGGGTTCTCTTGCTTTGTAGTTGGAGATGGTTTTTAGGGTTTGTGTCTGCTTGATCAAAAGGGTAATCTGATGTTACCAATGAGCTCAGATGATTTAGAGGAGTTATTTGATGCTTTCAGATGTTATTTTCAGCCTCCGATTTTGGGCTCCAATATTCTTGAAGGGAGTTTCTATTTATAAAAAGTCATCTAGTCAGCTTCGTTTATCATTATTCTTCATCAGGATCACTCCTATGCAGTCAGTTTCTGATTCTGATGCATTCTGAAAGTTTCCACAAAATGAGTATATTAATGGCTATATTTTAATTAATTTACTAAAGTTGCTAAATATTATTTAAAGTATTTAAAAAGAACCTTAGTGTTATAGCTTGTCAAAATCGGGATGAAATGTTTTAAATCATGGATATATTAAACAAGGGGCCTTGTGTGTCAAATTATCATTATTTTAATAAAAAGGTCTTTTGGGAGCTAAAGGGGAGTTTAAATTAAAAAGTGAATTTTAAATAGAAGCTTTTGGAGAGTTTGGCGGAAAAAGTATGAAAGGAGGTTATGAGAGCTCATTTGGGCATGTCAGTTTATTCTATTTCTCCTATTGAAACCCTTGTGAGTCGAGAGATTGAACCTGGTTCATCTCAGCCTTTGGAGGACGAAAACCCTCTCGGGAAGATCAATTTCGGTGGTGAAACGATTCCACCCTAGCTGGTTTGAGGGGAGATCATTTAAGTCTTCCATTTGAAGCAATATTGCAAATTTGTGAGTTTCTTGCGGAGACAAATTTGGAGGCAAACAATAAATCATTTTGGCTATTGGAGGTTGAGGGTTTGTGCAAGATCAGAAGATATTATCACAGGGTTTTCCTAGTGTATCAAGGTAAAATTTCAGGTTAAGTGCAAATAGCATAACAAACTAAACCCTAATCAACAATAGAGAACAAAGGAAACAAAAAGCATAAAAACATGAAACAATGTCACCTAGTCTTCAAGCCTCCATTGATTGACCTCTATTTCCCTTCTCCACCTTGCTGCAAATAGTATAATTGCACTCAGATTTGAAGTGCAACTATAGCCTATGACTAAGACCAGCAAAATATTGAAGTATTATGAGTGCTCAAGTACTCAAAACTTCTCAAGCATGTACTAAGTGCCTAAGTTGTTGAAAATGACTCTGTCTAAAAATGACTTGAGAGAGACCTTTTAAAGAATGTCAAATTGAAAATGGATGGCCCGGATTAGAAGTTGACAAAACCCTAAGATCAAAGGCTAGAATTTAATGTGATGAGCAGTATTAGGGTTAGGGAAACATTAGGTCAAAATTAGGGCAAGATTTGAAATGAAGGGCTGAGATTTAATTGGAGACAATTAAATCAATGGTGGAGAATAAATGAGATAGAAAAAGGTAGTTGGAAAATCAAATAATAATAGAAATTATTTGATTTATGGAGGAAAGTTGACTTTTGGAATTAAATAATCGTTTAATTCAAAAATGGGAATAAGACAAAAGGCAATAAATTTTAATTATTTACTTGTGGGATGAAAAGTGAATTAAATAAATAATTTTATTTAATTGAAGGAGAAAAGCATAATGAACAAATTAAATAATTAATGGTAATTATATAATTTGTAGTCAGAAATGAAAATGAGTAATTAAATAAATTAGTTATTTAATTATAGAAAGAGTAGGGATTAATTAGTGACGTATTTAAAAAAACAAATATAATTTATTTATTTAAATAATCGTAGAGGAATATACGATATGAATTAATTAAATAATTAGAAATTATTTAATTAATAGTGTGATGTATGACATTAGGACATAATTAAATAATTTAATTATGTGAGGAAGAAGTTTGGTTTGACATAGGAAAATGTAGCTCGGAGGCCTAGGTCATTTTTATGTGTCTACATTTTGCCCCTCTTTAACATAATGCAGTTTATCGCGTTGTGTCAAAGAAAACAAGTCAACAATATGCCCCAGTGTGAAAGTAGGGAGAGGAAGGATGACAAGGAGGTAGTGGTATGCCCCCTCGAAAGGACAAGCAGGTTCAAAGAACACGAGAGTGTGCTCTCGAAATGGATGAGAAGACTAGAGGGTGAAGGAAGAGAGGAAATGTTAGCGCGGAAGACATGGATGATAGGATAAAAAAGGAATACTTCAATATTTTGCCAAATAACATAATAGGCATTGCATAATCATCATTGGATGGTAAAATGTGACAAATGGACAACAAACACCATGATATGACATAGACCAAGGTGTGCAAGGCCATCCACTTGCAAAAAACAAACAGTCGTAGACAAGGAATATCCTAACTCATTCTAAGGGTTAAGTTGCCCCAGTTTTTTTGTCAAGACACACCAAAGACAACAATCAAGAAAAAACAGGTCATGATACATCATCACACCTCTAGATCTTTCATGGGACATCCTCGAGGTAGCTAGTAACATGACCAAGAGACAAACAATAAAAGGATAAGACAAAATAGACCAACAAAATCAACAACTATTCAATGTGTTTGTCAATATTTATTTGACGAAGGTTGATTGCTTGATGGTTTAACAGTTTGACGTCATCGCACCTCTAAATCATTCATGGGATATCCTCGAGGTAGCTGGTAACATGACCAAGAGACAACAATAAAAGGATTAGACAAAATAGACCAACAAAATCAACAGCCATTCACTGTGTTTGTCAATATTCGTTTGACTAAGGTTGATTGTTTGACGGTTTGACAGTTTGACGATATGATAGTTTGACAATTTTGATGGTTTGAAGATGCCTGTCATCAAGGACACATCCTGAAAAGGTCAATGACGATGTGACAGAGCCTTTCGTCAGGAAAGACACATCCTGAAAAGGGAAACGACATTTTGACGAGGTCCAATTCGAAGAAGGACGCATCTTGAAGGGGACCATAAAGTGGCTACGTTTTGATGACTGTCTGGTGTTTGACGATGATGTCTAACTTATTGACTGATACGACGAACCCTAAAGGACTGACCTAGGTGGCCTCAGGGGCTCATCGATTGATGGCCTTGCCTACGTCATCCACTCAAAGACCTCGTAGTTTGACATGACCCTTGACTTTGTTTCAATGACAAAGGACTGAATCATGATTTTATTTGACCACACCTAAGAGGATTTGACCTAATGCCTTGGGGGCACATTGAAAAATGGCCTTGCCTACATCTAGTCGCAAACGCAATGTAGTTCGACAATGATTTTGACTCTGACTCTTTTTTGGGGATTTTGAAAGTTATTTGGATGTTTTTGTGTTTTTCGTATGCTTTGATTTTTTTGGATTTTTGAAGTTTTATGATTTTTGTCTTTTTTGAAATGTTTTGATTTTTTGAATTTTTGAAGAATATTTGATCTTTTGCCTTTTCCTAATATTTGATTTTTTTGTCTTTTTTTGGGAATATTTGATTTTTTTTGTCTTTTTTGGGAATATTTGAGCCTCTAGTGACCAATGTAGAATCTAATGAAGCCTGGTGTTAAGAAATGTGCCCCAAGCTAGGTCTAGGACTAACCATCAGGATGGGACGGGACAGGGGTTTATTATGGACGAGACATGGAGGAGAAAAGACCGCAAGGTATCAATCGTTTGAAAGTCATGATAAAGATCACCAGGCCTTATGATGGATGTCAAATGGGAGATGATGGAAGGTAAAGGCATTATTATGGATTAGGGTGGAAGACCAGGTAGAGTGATAGTAGATGATGGAGCAAAAACTGACTACACATGGCACCCGTTTGCCAGGTTTACACCATGGTAATTATCCAAAGCGCCACCGAAGTGGTTTTCACTATTGAACGGATTATTTATCTTTACTATTTTCATGATTTTTTTATTTTTTTGTTGTCACCAAGACGCCTGTTTGCCAAGTTTTCATCAAGGTAACGATTTTCTTGATTTTTCAATTTTTTTTGTATTTTTATGGTTTTAGCATGGCTCTCTGAAGCTATATATAAAACTTGTGCAAGTGCAAGTTGTTGATAGGCTCGGCTAGAGGATCCCCTTCAAGTGTGGACAACTAATAAGGGTCAGAACCAAAAGATGTTGTTATGACATATGGACCCAGCCAATTGGGCTCAAACTTGTTTCTCACATTCTGCTTGATTTTTCGGATTCTCCATCAACACTAAGTCACCAATGTTGAAGTGTCTAATCAAAACCCTTTTATTATAACTGCAACAAAGGTGGTTTTGATATGCCTGTAGATGAGCCAAGGCCTTTTGTTTGCGTTCATCGAGCAATTCTAATTCATGCAACCGAGATATACGATATTCCTCATCATCAATAAGCCCTTTCATGGAGACACATAGGGAGGGGACTTTGACCTGGATAGGAAGGATAGCCTCCAAAATGAAGACTAGGGAAAACGGAGTGGCACCAATGGGTGTGCGGATGCTCGTGCGATACGCCCATAGGGCAGGGTTAAGCTGAATGTGCCAATCACGACCAACATCGTTGACAATCTTTGAAAGAATTTTGATTATGGTCTTATTGGATGTCTCAGCTTGGTCATTGCCTTGTGGGTAATATGGCGTGGAAAAGTGATGTTGAATGTGGAATTTCTCACATAACTCACGGACATCCTGATTTTTGAAGGGATGACCGTTGTTAGTGATGATGGTTTGAGGGACACCATATCGGCATATGATGTAATTAAGGATGAATTTGGAGATTTGTTTACCGGTGATATATGTCATAGGGATGGCTTCAACCCATTTCGTGAAGTATTCGATGGTAGTGATGATGAACTTATGGCCATTTGATGAGGTGGGATGGATTTTTCCTACGAGGTCAAGTGCCCATTGGGCGAAGGGCCATGGTGAAGTGATGGGTTGCAACTCCTGCGCAGGTGCATGAATGAGGTCGTTGTGTATCTGGCACTGTCAACATTTCCGCACAAAGTGATAGGCATCGTGCTCCATTGTAGGCCAGTAGTATCCTAGTTGCATGATCTTTTTAGCTAGGGTCAGACCACTAGAATGGGCTCTACATATACCTTTGTGTACTTCGTGTAAGGTAGTTTGTGCTTCGTTAGTGTCGAGACATTTGAGTAAGGTGTTGTCAAAGCTACGTCTACTATATAAAGTGTCATTGATGATGGCGTAGCGAGCGGCTTTGCGAATGGACTTGCACTGATTGTTGGAGAGGTCGGGTGGTAGGGTCTGGGAATGCAAGTAGTCATAGATATGCTGGTACCAAGAGGAATTAGGGCCAACAAGCTCACATACCATTTCGAACTCCGGGACATCAAAGGCGGGGACCAACAACTGCTCCACTAAGAACTCGTACTACGACATATTGTTAGGAATATCCAAAAGAGTCCCAATAGTGGCCATGGCATCTGCTGCTTTATTTTGAACACGTGGTACTTGGAAAAAGGAGATGTTAGCAAAGTACTACTTGAAACTATCAACCATTCGTTTGTATGGGGTCAATTTCTCGTCCTTAGTATCATAGTCATCGTTGACCTGTTGAATGACCAATTGTGAATTACTGAAGACCTATAGACTCTTGATTTTCCATTTTATTGCCATACACAATCTTGTCAACAAGGCTTCATACTCTGCAATGTTATTCGTGCACGGGAAGGCTATCATGAAAGATTTAGGGACTGTATCACCTTGAGGGGTAACAAATAATATGCCTGCACCTGATCCATGATTAGTATGCGAGCCATCAAAATACAATTTCCATGTTATTCTTGTGTCCAGTGTGAATATTGACTCATCAGGGAAATTTGAAACCAAAGGGTGATCGGCTTGTGTGGGCGCATCTGCCAGTTGGTAGGTGATGACTTGTCCTTTTATTGCCTTACGTTCCACATACTAAATGTCGTATTCGCTGAGTATCATGACCCATTTAGCCAGTCGTCCTATTGATGCCACCCTACTAAGTAGATATTTTAGAGGATCTATTTTTGCCACAAGCTTAGTCTAATGGTTTAACATGTAGTGTCTCAATTTTTTAGCAGCAAAAACCACTGTGAGACAAGCACATTCAATTGGACTGTAGTTAAGCTCATACCCCACCAAAGTGCGACTAATATACTAGATTGCTCGTTCTTTTCCCTCATGGTCATTTTGAGCCAACAATGCCCCCAGTGTGGTTGTAGTGGCTGAAATGCTAAGTTGTCGGCTCAAGTATGGATTTAGATGTGGGTTCGAGTTCGAGTACACCGATACGGCAACATTTTTTTTCCTAGGGTACGGGTACGGGTACAGGAGTATATATATATAATTTATAAATTATTAAATTATAAACAAAATGCCATAGACTCATAAGCATGCTCAAAATTATAATCATATAATCATAATGCCATAATGCCATAGAATATTGAAACAATGAAATACGCCATACGGTAATACCTCATATAATCATATTCATAATTTGCAAAAATGTAGTTTGGAGGCAAAAAAATGGTGCTTTTTGCTCTTTTGAGTTTGCAAAATGAGCCTCATTTGGTCGACCAAGTCAATATAAGGCAATTTGGGCACTTTTTAGGGTTTTATTTTATGTTTTTAAGTTGACTATTTGCCTTTTCTTGGGCTGGATGACGTGGGTTCGTCCAGGTCCTTTTGGGTTCTCCACGGGTTCAGCCAGGGTTCTCCATTTGCTACCCGGGTTCTCTGTGGGTCCTTCTGTACAGAGAACTCGGGTAGCAAATGGAGACCCAAGGCGAACCCACATAAGGACCAAACCAAAACCAGAACCCACACGTATTTTGGCCAGTTCGAGGGGCTAAAATGAAGAACCCGGTAACATAGCTGAAATGTACAAAATTAGGGGTTTTCCATCAATAGGCGGCATCAGCATAGGAGGTGTCAAGAGATATTCTTTAATTTGCTAAAAAGTTGCCTCACTCTTGTCTGTCCAAATAAAAGGAACGCCCTTGCGTAACAAATACTGAAAAGCTTGACATTTATCTGCAAGTTGTGCGATGAAGCGCCTAATAGACTAGAATCAGCCTTGTAGCGTTCAGAGTTGATTGATTCCTTTAGGTGGAGGCATGTCTAATATTGCTTTTACTTTTGTCAAGTCTACTTCAATGCCTCAACGGGAAACAATGTATCCCAAAAGCTTTCTTGATGTCATGTCGAAGATGCATTTCTTTGGATTTAGGTGGACTTTATATTCTTCAAGCCTTTTGAAAAAAAATTCCAGGACTCTTAAGTGATCAGCACGTGTCAAGGCTTTTGCCAAAAGATCATCAACATAGTCTTCCACCAATGTGTGCATGAGATCACGAAATATGGTGGTCATAGCTCTTTGATAGGTTGCACCTGCACTTTTTAGTCTAAAGGGCATGACATTCTAGACGTGCATACCCCATGGGCAAGTGAATGTCGTCTTTGGCTGATCTTCAGGAGCAATTCGGATCTGATTATACCCTGAGAATCCATCCATGAAGGACAACATCTTATAGTCGACCGTTAGGTCTACTATGATGTCTATATTAAAAAATGGGAAGTCATCCTTCGAACATGCTTTGTTTAAGTCATGGAAGTTTGTGCAGATATGGATTTGTCCATTTGGTTTGGCCACTAGTACAAGGTTTGAGATCCAGTCTGCATAGTTAATAGGTCTTATGAAACCGGCATCCAATAATTTTTTAAGTTCAACTTTGACCAACATAGCTATTTAAGGGTGCATTTTTCTAATCTTTTGTTTGACCGGCTTTGCGTTTGGATGCAATAGTAGATGATGCAAGACCAACTCGGGATCCAACCCTGACATATCAGCATAAGACCATGCAAAATTGATTTGGCATTCTGTGAAAAATGCTTGAAATTCCAGTTTTTCCTCTTCTGTCAAGGATGCTGCAAAGAGAAGAGTCTTAGGATTATCTGCAATACTGGTGTTGACTTCTATTACGTCTTTGATCAGCATCGAGGATCTCTTTTGATTGACAAGGAGAAAGTCCAACCCACCATCCTCGGGTGCCTCAAAGAGGTTTTCGCCCTCCGATATATCCTTTCTTTTTAGATTTTCTTGGTTAGAAGGCGCCTTGCGGTTTTCACCTAAAAACCGTTCATTTTTTTTTTTTCTTTGTCATTTTTGCGACTAGAGGGTGGGACAATCTCACCAAAATATGTTGCAGTGTCAAGATCTATAGTGAAGCCAACCTTATGGTCCCCATGTGGTATGCCCTCTCGTAGTCCCATAAATTCAGCAATGGCCTCATCATTTTCAAATGTGTCCAAGGTGGGTGGATCTTGCTGGTCCCAATTGATCAATTGTGGGTAAACGAGGGAGATGCCATCATCGGTGTTAGTGAAGGATGGGGAAGCAACTGATAGGGTAAAGACAGAGGTATTATCGGGCTCCCAATAGGATTCTATCCATTCTCTCTCATCTGTGGTCTTTGGTGGGTCGGGTTCATGAAAGGAATCGATGCGAAAATTAATATCCATGAGGTTGGTAAAGGATGGACGATGTATGTCAAACTCTTGAAAGACATGATCAAGCTCATAGTCGTTGGTGGTACAAGAGTCCAACTCATATTTATTAGAGTCGGTGTCACCATAATAGATGTCGGTAGGATCCTCAGATGTCTCAACGTTTTCCGAAGCACTCACATCCTTATTTGAAAGCACCTTAGTACTTGGAGCGCCAATCTTAATTGGTACGAATCCTAACCTTGAGTTCTTCTGCTGCTTAAGAGGCATCAAGGGTTCTCTCATTCCATTTTTATGTATACCAAGTCCACTGATTCCATCATAACCCTTTTGTTTCATGAGCTCAAAACCTTTGCCATATTGTTTTGTTGGTACCGATGGCAGATCTTCTTTGTCTTTCTAAATCCATGCTGAAATGTCTTCAATGTCTTCTTTGTTTAACTCTCCCCAGCTTATGAAGGTGGTAGTGGGAGGCCAAGGAACTTTAATGACAAATTTGGGTTTTATCATGCAGCAAGGCCTACCATAAGACTTGGGAGACTTAGGTAGCCTTGGGATGCAATAGGCAGTATTCATTTTATACTTGGCACAACCTTTGTCTTGGATCTTGATTTTGGGGTCGACGAATGGGGTTTTGGATGTGGATGAATTGACATAACTGGATGACATGGATGCGGAAGTGGATGTGGAAGCTTCTCGATTGCTAGGCTCCTAGCGTTCGGGAACTCCCCTTAAATTTGTGCAATATTGGAAGGGATCGGGATCACCAATGATCGTGACTTTGGTGCCATTATACTAAAATTTCAAGCATTGATGATAGGTGGAAGGCACGGCATGAATCCAGGGTCTACTGAGGAGAAAGTTATATGGGAGTTCAAGATCCAAGACCTGGAATGTGGTGTCCATAATTGTGGGTCCAACTCCAATAGGGAGTGTGTTAACACCCTTGGAAGAGCTTTCTTCATCATCATAAGCTTTGATTACAATGTTTTTGGTTGTGTCTACACATGCTTCAGAATAGCCCAATACCTTGACCAATTCTAAGGTGCAAATGTTTGGTCCAGCCCTGCCATCTACCAGGACTCATCTGACCTTGTGTTGATGGACAAATATTTGAAGGTGCAATGGGTCGTTATGGTTAGACTTTTGTGTAGAGTAATCTTTGTTGGAAAAGGAGACATGGAGTGAATTAGCCAAGTATCCAACCCTGGCTTCAAATTAGTTGACGTCCAGGTCGGTAGGAACAGAGGTTTCCTTCAAAGCCTTATCGAGGATAGCTTTGTGTTTAGGTACTAGGCGTAACGGCTCGAGGATAGAAATTTGTGCGGGTGTCTTGCCCAATTGGTCAACAAGATTATAGTGGCCTTTAGATTGTGGCTGCTTTGAAGAAGGATCAGATAAAGTAACCTTAGCCCTATGGGTGGTGACAGTGCATTCAGGAACCTTTTTCATGGTGATTGTGTTGACATAGTCATCAACGGCATGGAGGTGATCAATTATCTTTGAGTAACCAAAGGTAGTCCTGGTATAATTGGCCTGATTGTCTGTCTTTCGACCTGAGGTGGAGGGCTTTCTTGTCCCATGGTCTTGTAATGGATTCTTGAAGATTGTATTGTCTTGATTGGAAGTTTGTTGTTGTCCTTCAACCTCTATGGTACCATTTTCAATTAGGTCTTGGATTATGTTCTTTAATTGACAACATGATGAGGTCTTGTGCCCTTTGATGTAGTGGTAGTCACAAAAGGCATTGTCATCCCACCAAGATGGTTTAAATTGTCCTAGGTTGTATGACATTTGATTGTACTAGCTTCTTCAGGACAGATTCAATTGGTTCACCATCCAATTAAATCTCAGCCCTTCATTTCAAATCTTGCCCTAATTTTGACCTAATGTTGCCCTAACCCTAATGCTGCTCATCACATTGAATTCTAGCCTTTGATCTTAGGGTTTTGTCAACTTCTAATCCTAGCCATCCATTTTCAATTTGAAATTCTTTAAAAGGTCTCACTCAATCATTTTCAACAAGGACAAGGATCACAAATGACATGACCTCTTAATATATCATATGGCTACACACATGGATCCTTTTTTGGCAACCAAAATATACACGAACAACACATCCAACAAATGCAACATAGCTCAACCACTTATCACATCCCAACTTACACATCACACATTCACTCCATGTCTCTTTTCCGACAAAGACTACTCTACAAAAAAGTCTAACCATAATGACCCATTACACCTTGAAGTATTTACCCATCAACACAATGTGAGATGACTCCTGGTAGATGGCACAGTTAGATTGAACATTTCCACCTTAAAATTGGTCAAGGTATTGGGCTATTCTGAAACATGTGTAGACACAACTAAAAGTATTGTAATCAAGGCCTATGATGATGAAGAATGCTCTTCCAAGGGTGTTATCACACTCCCTATCGGAGTTGGACCTACAGTTATGGACACCACATTCCAGGTCTTGGATCTTGAACTTCCATATAACCTTCTCCTTGGTAGACACTAGATTCACGCCATGAAAGCTATGCCTTCCACCTATTGTCAATGCTTGAAATTTCCGTATAATGGCATCGAAGTCACGATCATTGGTGATCCCGATCCCTTCCAATATTGCACTAATTTAAGGGGAGTTCCCGAACGCCATGTGCCTATCGACCGAGAAGCTTCCGCATCCATGTAATCCAATTTTGTCAATTCCTCCACCCTCATTAAATCATCCACATCCAAAACCCCATCCGTCGACCCCAAAATCAAGATCCAAGACAAAGGTTGTGGCGAGTATAAAATGAATATTGCCTATTGCATCCCAAAGCTACCTAAGTCTCCCAAGTCTTATAGTAGGCCTTGCTACAAGATAGAACCCAAAGTTGTCATTAAAGTTCCTACCACCACCACCTTCACAAGCTAGGGAGAGTTAAACAAAGAAGACATTGAGGACATTTCAGCATGGATTTAGAAAGACGAAGAAGATATGTCGCCGCTACCAATAGAACAATATGGCAAAGGTTTTGAGCTCATGAAACAAAACGATTATATGATGGAATCAGTGGACTGGGTATACATAAAAATGGAAAGAGAGAACCCTTGATGCCTCTTAAGCGACCAAAGAACTCAAGGTTAGAGTTCGTACCAATTAAGATTGGCACTCCAAGTACTAAGGTGCTTTCAAATAAGGATGTGAGAGCTTCGGAACACGTTGAGACATCTGAGAATCCTACCGACATCTATTATGCTGACACTAAATCTAATGAATATGAGTGGGACCCTTGCACCACAAGTGACTATGAGCTTGATCGTGTCTTTCAAGAGTTCGACATACCTCGTCCATCCTTTACCAACCTCGTGGATATCAATATTCGCGTTGACTCCTTTTATGAACCCAACCCATCCAAGACCACAGATGGAAGAGCATGGATAGAATCCTTTTGGGACCTCGATAATATCTTTGTCTTTACCCTATCAGCTGCTTACCCATCCTTCACTAACACCAATGATGGCATCTCATCCTTTACCAACCTTGTGGATATCAATATTCGCGTTGACTCCTTTTATGAACCTAACCCATCCAAGATCACAAATGGAAGAGCATGGATAGAATCCTTTTGGGACCTCGATAATACCTCTGTCTTTACCCTATCAGCTACTTACCCATCCTTCACTAACACCGATGATGGCATCTCCCTCATTTACCCACAATTGATAGATTGGGACCAGCAAGATCCACCCACCTTGGACACATTTGAAAATGATGAGGCCATTGCTGAATTTATGGGACTATGAGAGGGCATACCACATGGGGACCACAAGGTTGGCTTCACTATAGATCTTGACACTACAGCATATTTTGGTGAAACTGTCCTACCCTCTAGTCGCAAAAATGACAAAAATAAAATAAAAAATGAACGGTCTTTAGGTGAAAACCAGAAGGCACCTTTTGACCAAGCAAAAGTAAAAAGAAAGGACGTATCCGAGGGCGGAAAACCTCTCTAAGGCACCCGAGGATGGAGGGTTGGACTTTCTCCCTGTCAATCAAGAGAGATCCCCAATGTTGATCAAAGACGTAATAGAAGTCAACACCGATACTACAAATAATTCTAAGACTATTCTCTTTGCAACATCCCTGACAGAAGAGGAAATAATGGAATTTCAAGCATTTCACGAAACGCCAAATCAATTTCGCATGGTCTTATGTTGATATGCCAAGGTTGGACCCCAAGTTGGTCCTGCATCATCTACCGATGCATCTAAACGCAAAGTCGGTCAAACAAAAGCCTAGAAAAATGCACCCTCAAATAGCTATGCTGGTCAAAGTTGAACTTAAGAAATTATTCGATGTCGGTTTCATAAGACCTATAGACTCTGCAGACTGGATCTCAAACCTTGTACCAGTGACCAAACCGAACGAACAAATCTGTATCTGCACAAATTTTCAGGACTTGAACAAAGCATGTCTTAAGGACGACTTCCCACTTCCAAATATAGACATCATAGTAGACCTAACGGCCGACTACGAGATGTCTCTCATGGATAGATTCTCGGGGTATAATCAGATCCGTATCGCTTCTAAAGATCAGCCAAAGACGACATTCACTTGCCCATGGGGTACGTACTACTGGAATGTCATGCCTTTCAGACTGAAAAACGCATGCGCAACCTATCAAAGAGCTATAACCACCATATTTCATAATCTTTTGGCAAAATCCTTGATGGAAGACTATGTTGATGATCTTTTGGCAAAATCCTTGACACGTGCTGATCACTTAAGAGTCCTAGATAAGATTTTCAAATGGCTAGAAGAATATAAGGTCCGCCTAAATCCCAAGAAATGCGTCTTTGGCGTGACATCGGGAAAGCTTTTGGGATACATCTTTTCTCGGCGAGGCATTGAAGTAGACCAAGCAAAAGTCAAAGCAATATTAGACATGCCTCCACCTAAAGGAGTCAGTTAACTTTGAACGCTACAAGGCCGACTCCAATCTATTAGGAGCTTCATTGCACAACTTGCAGATAAATGTCAACCTTTTCAGTATTTGTTACGCAAGGGAGTCCCTTTTATTTGGACAGACAAGTGTGAGGCATCTTTTTAGCAAATTAAAGAATATCTCTTGACACCTCTCGTCGTGGTGCCGCCTATCGATGGAAAACCCCTAATTTTGTACATCTCAGCCACTATAGCAGCATTGGGGGGGCATTGTTGGCTCAAAATGACCATGAGGAAAAGGAACGTGCAATCTATTATATTAGCTGCACTTTGGTGGGATACAAGCTTAACTACAGTCCAATTGAATGTGCTTGTCTTGCAATGGTTTTTGCCGCTTAAAAGTTGAGACAGTACATGTTAAACCATCAGACTAAGCTTTTGGCAAAAATAGATCCTCTGAAATATCTACTCAGTAGAGCGGCATTAATGAGACGACTGGCTAAATGGGCCACGATACTCAGCGAATACGACATTTAGTATGTGGAACGTAAGGCAATAAAAGGACAAGTGATCGCTGACCAACTAGCAGACGCGCCCACACAAGCCGATCACCCTTTGGTTTCAAATTTTCTTGACAAGTCAATATTCACACTGCACATGGGAGTAACATGGAAATTGTATTTTGATGGCTCACATACTAATCATGGATTAGGTCCAGGTATATTATTTGTTACCCCTCAAGGTGATACAATCCCTAAATCTTTCAGGATAGCCTTCCTGTGCATGAATAACATTGCAGAGTATGAAGCCTTGTTGACAGGATTACGTATGGCAATAAAATGGAAAATCAAGAGTCTATAGGTCTTCGGTGATTCACAATTGGTCATTCGATAGGTCAATGATGACTATGATACTAAGGACGAGAAATTGACCCCATAAAAAGGAATGGATGATAGTTTCAAGACAATACTTTGCAGACATCTCCTTTTGCCAAGTACCACATGTTCAAAATAAAGCAGCAAATGCCATGGCCACTATTGGGTCTCTTTTGCATATTCCTAACAATATGTCACAGTACGAGTTCTTAGTGGAACAACTGTTGGTCCCCGCCTTTGATGTCCTTGAGTCCGAGATGGTATGTGAGCTCTTTGGCCCTAACTCCCCTTGGTACCAGGATATCTATGACTACTTACATTCCCAAACCCTACCACCCAACCTCTCTAACAATCAGCGCAAGTCCTTCATCTATAAAGCCACTCGCTTCGCCATCATCAGTGACACTTTATATAGACATAGCTTTGACAACACCTTACTCAGATGTCTCGACACTAACGAAGCACAAACTACCTTACGCGAAATACACAAAGGTATATGCAGAGCCCATTCTAGTGGTCCGACCCTAGCTAAAAAGATCATGCGACTGGGATACTACTAGCCTACAATGGAGCACAATGCCTATCACTGTGTGCGGAAATGTTGATAGTGCCAAATACACAGCGACCTCATTCATGCACCTGCGCAAGAGTTGCAACCCATCACTTCAGCATGGCCCTTTGCCCAATGGGGGCTTGACCTCATAGGAAAAATTCATCCCACCTCATCAAATGGGCATAAGTTCATCATCACTACCACCGAATACTTCATGAAATGGATTGAAGCCATCCCTATGACATACATTACCAGTAAAAAAATCTCCAAATTCATCCTCAATTACATCATATGTCGGTATGGTGTCCCTCAAACCATCATCACTGACAACAGTCGTCCCTTTAAAAATTCAGGATGTCCGTGAGTTATGTGAGAAATTCCACATTCAACATCGCTTTTCCATGCCATATTACCCACAAGGCAACGGCCAAGCTGAGGCATCCAATAAGACCATAATCAAATTTCTTAAAAAGATTGTCAATGACATTGGCTGTGACTGGCACATTTAGCTTAACCCTGCCCTATGGGCGTATCGCACAAGCATTCGCACACCCACTGGTGCCACTTTGTTTTCCCTAGTCTTCGATTCAGAGGCTATCCTTCCTATCGAGGTCGAAGTCCCCTCCCTATGGGTCTCCATGAAAGGGCTTATTGATGATGAGGACTATTGTATATCTCGATTGCATGAGTTAGAATTGCTTGATGAACGCAGATAAAAGACCTTGACTCATCTACAAGCATATCAAAACCGCCTTTGTCGCGGTTACAATAAAAGGGTTTTGATTACATTTCGACATCGGTGACTTAGTGTCAATATGTCCCTAAGGCATTAGGTCAGTCCTTTAGGTGTTGTCAAATAAAATCATGATTCAGCCCTTTGTCATTTCAACAAAGTCAAGGGTCATGTCGAACTACGAGGTCTCTGAGTGTACGACGTAGGCAAGGCCATCTATCGATGAGCCCCTGAGGCCAGTTAGGTCATTCCTTTAGGGTTCATCATGTCGGTCAAATAAGTCAGACATAGTCAAACTCGGACACAAGATAGTTATTTGAATGTCAACATTCAAATCGCGAACCAACAGACAACATAGTCCAATCAGTCATCAAGTCAAAAATTGGTCAAATTGCCAAAACAATGTCAACCTAGTCACTTTATGGTCCCCTTCAAGATGCGTCCTTCTTGGACTTGGACCCCGTCAAAATGTCATTTGCCTTTTTAGGATGTGTCCTTCCTCACGACAGGCATCATCAAACCGCCAAAACTGTCAAACCATCAAGCAATCAACCTTCATCAAACAAATATTGGCAAACACATTGAATGGCTGTTGATTTTGCTGGTCTATTTTGTCTTATCTTTTTATTGTCTTGTCTCTTGGTCATGTTACTAGCTACTTCGAGGATGTCCCATGGTGAACCTAGTTGCCATCTTTTGGAGTTACCAGTCTGGTTGTGGCCATTCCTTTTCTCATATCTGCGTTGTAGACTGAAGGAGGACGTGAGACTCAATACTGATGTTGCTAGCGACAACTCCTTGACTGTTGGGTAATTTGTTGGAGTTGTGAGTTGCAAACATTTCCAGCAATCAGCTGGCATATTTCTGCAGTGAATGACCACATTTGTGAGGTCATGGAGGGCAGATATCTCACTTTTTATAATTGTCATTGTTTGTTGAGTGTTCTTAACTTCTTACTGCGTTGAGGGTGATATGAATGCATCTTCCTGAGCCGTGGCTTCTTGGGTGTTTGCTACTTCATCCTATATTGGGCAATTCCGGGCTGAGGAGGAACCAACTTCGGGGAGTACATGGGCTGTTTACAGTCTTGGAGATCAGTTCTGAGTAGTATATATAAGGTTGTGCATTCGTGAAGACTCTTCTGGGCGTGATGTGTGAAAAGAATCAACATTCAGACCTGCAAACATTTATTTACTAGTTGTAGAGCCTCTCTATAGGGATCGTGGTGACCAGCTGAGCATAACTAGTATTTATATCACGAGTTGCCATTAACTTATGCATGTACGCTTTGTTGATTACACTCAGAAATTTCTGTAGTAGTTTGTCAAGCTATACTGTACATTTTCCAATGGGATTTGTGTATTGGAAACTCAATATTTGGCACACAGAAAAATGGGATTAGAATATTGATCTTGCTCAGTCATTTCACACTGAATAGCTGTAGCTTACATTCAGAGAATACACATTGTATTACAATCTTATTGCATTGATAGAAAATGGAAATTCTGAGTTGATAAGTTGTTCAATATATTCGCATTTCATAGGTGTGTATTGTTGTACTTCTTTCTGCTTTAAATGAAGTTATCTATTGGCAATGGTTGTGTAATGTTATTGTCAAAATCAATTCATTGAAGAACTCAGTTAACAGTGAGCTTAAGTTTGACAAAATGAACATATGTCAAACTGGAATATCGCAAAAATTTCATTGAAAACAGTAAGGGTTTTTACACATACATTGCTACTTCCCAATGCAAATTGCCCTTGGATTTCCTATACATCTTCAAAACAAGAAAATCTTGTAACTTAATCATTAAAGCATGGTTTGCAAATGTAATGTCCCCTTTTTCACAAGCATCAGAGTTGGGGGATTAGACTATTTTCCTGACCCTCGTAGGCTAATAGCTCTAGATAGAGGGTTTCTTGGATGGGCACTTGGTCGTCGGTTTGTAGTACGGGTCTTCGGAGTATGGTGACAGGGTGAATTGTTGCGTTTGGCAGGATACTTGTGCTTAAATTTATGATACTCACCTTCTATTTCACCATTCTCGGCCTAGGGACCATGTGTCTTTAAAAGGAAGGGGTCACTCTATATTTTTTAGTTACTATTCATTCATAAAGTGAAAAAAAAAAAAACTTAAGTGAATAATGCTCACTTTTATGAATAGTGTTTTTTAATGCAAAAACTTATAAATAGAAGGAAAATTTCGACCCTCTTAATGGATGAATGATTTTAGCAAAGAAACTTGGAAGTGTTGCTTTGGAGGAAGGAGACTAGGGTTTCCTGATTTCTTGCAGTGGGTGAGCCTAGTGGGGCTTGGTTCTTCGTTTGGAGCTGCTTGAGGGTGTGAAACACCACCTTAAAGTTGCTGATCAGTTTTTGGTGGCTTCTTTCGGAGACACAAGGTTTTGTTCGCAGTTTATTTGAGCCATTTTCAAAGGGGTTTGGACTGCCATAGACTCCATTCACATTTGCACAAGAGCTGTTCACTTGTGGAGCATTTTGGGACTATTTTTTGGAAGCTACAGCCAGCTGCATTTCTTGAGGGTTTTAATCAGCACATATTAAAAGAAACGCCTCTTTTGAGAGGCTGCTATCTTTCCTAAAGGGGGTGCCCTAATCCTAGAAGGCTTGCCAATCCGGATTTTGGTGGGAGAAGTTTGTCTTCCAAAAGTTGTGTGCACTTCTTTGGGGGTGGGTACTGTAGCAAGTCACCATTCACAGTGATGTTTGGCTGTAAGTTAAAGTATGGTTTATGAAATACTTCGTTTCGAATCTAATGAAAACTATATGTTGTAAGCATCTTATTTTGTAATGAAGAAATTATATTTGGCCTCTAAATTGAGCAATGTACTCAAGTTGTTTCAGTAGCTTAGATTATTTGAAGCTTTCATTGTATGCATATGCTCTTTAGTACCATTTTAGTGTTATTAGCAAACAAACTCAGAAGCACAAAGAAGGCAAACACAAACTGAAACAAAATCAGATCTACGAAACTCAGTAGAAACGAATCAACAGAGTGTCGGAACACTACAGTGGTATTAGAGTGGTTTCCTGCCAACCTGTTGGGTGAGTTTCAACTACAAAAGTTTTAGTTGTGCTTCATGGCTAGTCACGGAAAGCAATGGAATGCCATATTAAAGCAGTTGGATACCGTAGCGAAGGAGTCACGTCAGATTTCAAAAAGGATGAATAAAATGCTTTCAAACCCAAATTCAGAGTAGTACATATTACCCTTCTTCAGGTCTATATCACAAAACAAAAAGGAGAGAGAAGAGGCATCTATAGGAGAAACCTTTAGAAAGCTCTACAATGAATTTGCAGCAGTTAGTGATCAACCTACTGATGATCCTACGGAGAGTACAAAACAGATTTGCCAAGAGGGAGATTTGGATCACATGACACTTCATGATGGCGTCAAGGTTGAAGGAAAGCAAAAATTGGTTGAAGTTAAATCAGTTACATTAGAGCAGCAACATGAAGGTCAAATTTCTTGTGATACCTCATTATATGAGTCTCACATTACTCCAACCTATCATGACATGGAATCGGATTGTGGTTCGGTGAACGTTATTCACCCATATGAAAGTCTGTTGGATGTCCAAGATATTGCGGAGAAGGTGAAAATTGATCTTCTACTTAGTGGAGCAGCCACTAGTGTTTTGACTACAACATTTGGTAGATATGAAGATATCAAGCATATGAGGGATGGTTTTGTATATTTTGGCAGCGAAGAGGTAAAGAGGTCCGAAAAATTGAACGAAGGATGGTTGCAAAAAGCCAAGGAGGCTAGATTAGTGGCTGCCAATGCGAGACAACACTTTCAAAAGGTAAAAGATAAAATCAATCTCATCAACATAGCAAGACAAAAGGGAATAGATAACCTTAGAGGACTCCTTACGCAAAGAAGGGATACACTTTGTTCTAATGATAGTGATGAGGTTGATAAGCCTAGACAATCGAAGGACTTGGTGAAGATTCCAGACAGGGGTGAACAAGAACAGTTAGAGGCTTCATCATATGATGCGGAGGCTGTTCGTAGCTTGGAGACGAAGTTGAAAGTGAAAGAGGATGGGATTATTGTGGCATTATCTCATCATGACAGGATGCACAAATCAATTGAGGATCATCTTTGGGCAGTCCAATTAGAAAGAAGACAAGAAGGGACTGGAGCCGGATCTTCTCATGATGCTTTGCAGATTGTCAAAGAAGGTATGGAAACAATGAAGACAAATTATTTGAACCTTCTTTCAGACAGAGACACCCTACTTAGCCTTGTTGGGATCTATTCAGATTCCTTGATGAGGGATGAACAAGAAGCTGATAAGCTCCCTCTAGAGCTTGAGGACGTTAAGGGTTCTTTGGTGAGCACTCAATTAGCACAATCAGGAGAATTTCACCTCGATTGCAGCATGAGGTATGCTCATCAACTTATTTTCATCCCACATACACAGGATTTGACGATGACTTTGATGGCACAAAGAGGTGAGTGGAATAAGGAGTGCTCTAGTCAACTCTGGTATGACTTGTCTCCGACTTCAGATGACGATTCCGGTTTTAGCAAGTCCTCTACTTTATTCTCCCATGCTGATTATCATTTGATTCAAGACTTGGAGATTTACTGCAATTTGGAGAAAGGGTATATCCGAGTGGCGCCGCTGAAGTCAGATGATGTTGAGGTTGATAGATTTTCAATTTATCCGTGCAACCCAAGTATGATACCTGAGGTGTATCAGCATAGTGTTTGGAATTGGCATGGTTTACTGAGTTGGGATCCAGGTGGATGTAGAGTTAGCACTGTCGTTTGGAGGGGTCCCAGTGTATGCTTCACCACTTCTGGTATGGTGGAGTTAGGATCAGGGTTGAGAGCATCTTGAATAATACCCAACGAAAACTCACGCTTTCACAACGAAGATTAGCTCGTAGCCTGCAACAGCATGAAACAACAGTGGCTACACATGTGCAAGATGCTGCTAGTGAGATGTTACATGAAAGTACTCAGGAATTGGGTACTAATGGTGCAATATTTGGCGTGGATTCATGTCATGGTGAGTCTAATTTTCCAGATCAGGCCTTAGAGAACAAGTTTGATGATTCATGTGTTGACATAGAACCACAGGATCGTGAGTTGGATGGTGTTACAATTACATTGGGAGAGGAAGTGTGTGAAGATACTGTCATATCAACAATTTCTACCTTACCCGATGAGCCATCTGTTGAGGTACATAGCAGCAATACCTTAATTGTTGATGTGTGCATTGAGGATAGCACACATGATGTTGTTGATCATGAGGTGAGTGATGAAGACTCAACCTCTTACTATAGTGCAGATTTGGGTGGAAATGACGAGTCACAGGGGTATCATCATCTGACGGGGCAGTTGAAGGTTAGTGATAATATGATTGTTACAGCCTTGGAGCATTTTGATGTTGCTCGACAGATGTTGGCAACCTATGGTTGGAGTACTCTTATGTCAGATGAGCAAGGTGACAGCAGTCTTTCCCTTGGAGAGTTCCATACACTACGAGAAGCTATTGGATTAATGAAACATAATTATTTGAAGTTACTTGCTGATAGGAACTATCTTCTCGAGTGGGATGGTATTTGCTATGATGCACTGAAGGGAAAAGAAGAGGAGGTTGACAAGCTCACTCACGAGCTTGAGGTGACTATGGACTCATTGCATAGCGCCCAGTTGACCCTTCGAGAGTCAACGTCATGGTTGGAGGAGCTTACCGTGGAGTTCAGTTTGGCACAGTCTCCACCAGCTGCAGTTACAGTACAATTTCCTACAGTGGCAGTTGGTCATGATTTGACATCTACGGGTTGTAGTGAGGATGTGGTAACATCCATTCTGGATACAGGGGCAATTGACTTAGTTGAGCTGAGTACTTTGACTGAGAGCAGCAGAAAACCACATGTTGCATCAGGCTCTCTGGGGGTCAGTACTATGACAGATGACGCAGGTCCGATAGCTGATAGCTCTTGTGTGGCTGCGGTGGATTCTCTAGAGAGCTGTGTGTTAGTACACGACGCTACTCCATCATCTCCACAGGGGACTTGCGAAGTGTCATCTGGTTGGGAGTATGGCTCTCATGTGGATTTGTTTCCCTCTCTTGGAAGCAAATCTGTTACCTCATCCCATGCGGTTGATTTTGGACGCCAGCTTGTTATGCTTCAAAGTCAGAGTGATCAGTTGCTTGATTCCAGTATTGCTAGTGATGAGCCATTCACCGAGGTTGGAGCATTCTATCGCAACTATACAGTGATGAGTGCTCATCATGTTTCTTTTGATCCACATGCAGAGGACTTGATGATGCATCGATGTGGATTAGCTCCAGGGTTATACCATCCGTTGTGGGATGGTAGTTTGCCATCTTCAGAGGACAGGGTTAGAGGCTGCAAGTACCTAACTCAGTTGTTTGCAGAGGATTACTTGCAAGGTCAACAGTCAGTTATCCACCATGCTAATATGTATCCGACAAGGGTTGCTACTTTAATGTCACAGGGATTACATTCAGGTACAGTGTTACAGAGTGAATGTGATGTCAGTTGGCATGATGGTTGGGTTAGTTATCGCATCCATGGGTGTTTAACGGAGGACAGAGAGAGATTTGGCATAGTGGATGCTTCTAGATATTCTTATCTCTGCATGACAGATGGATGTGAGTTCAGATTGTTTTGGGATCCAGGTGGTAACAGGTTTAGTACTGAATATTGGATGGGTCCCATTGGGTTACTTCACCGCTCACAGCATGATGAAGTTGGGGGCAGTAGAGCGCAACAGAAGTCGGAGGAAGGTAAACACAACAAACCTTCATTTTGGGTTTGGGATCCAGGAATATTTAGCGCAGTTGCATTTATGCTGGTGCTTCCGGAGTTAGTCAGTGATGCATGGGACATTTTTCAGTTCTTCTTTTCGGCCTTCCGAGGAGTGAGGTTTCTTTGCAGTAGAGATTGCTTGGGGACAAGCAATTTCAGGGAGGGCGGACTATAATGTCCCCTTTTTCACGAGCATCAGAGTTGGGGGATTAGCCTATTTTCTTGACCCTCGTAGGCTAATAGTTTTGGATAGAGGGTTTCTTGGATGGGCACTTGGTCGTCAGTTTGCAATATGGGTCTTCAGAGTATGGTGACAGGGTGAATTGTTGCGTTTGGTAGGATACTTGTGCTTAAATTTATGATACTCACCTTCTATTTCACCATCCTCAGCCTAGGGACCATGTGTCTTTAAATGGAAGGGGTCACTATATTTTTCAGTTACTATTCATTCATAAAGTGAAAAAAGAAATAACTTAAGTGAATAGTGCTCACTTTTATGAATAGTGTTTTTTAATGCAAAAACTTATAAATAGAAGGAAAATTTCGACCCTCTTCATGGATGAATGATTTTAGCTTGAAGAAACTTGGAAGTGTTGCTTTGGAGGAAGAAGGAGACTAGGGTTTCCTGATTTCTTGCAGTGGGTGAGCCTGGTGGGGCTTGGTTCTTCGTTTGGAGCTGCTTGAGGGTGTGAAACACCACCTTAAAGTTGTTGATCAGTTTTTGGTGGCTTCTTTCAGAGACACAAGTTGTTGTTCGCAATTTATTTGAGCCATTTTCAAAGGGGTTTGGACTACCATAGACTCCATTCACATTTGCACGAGAACTGTTTGCTTGTGGAGCATTTCGGGACTGTTTTTTGGAAGCTAAAATCAGCTTCCTTTCTTGAGGGTTTTAATCAACACATATTAAAAGAAACACCTCTTCTAAGAGGTTGCTATCTTTCCTAAAGGGGGCGCCCTTATCCTAGAAGGCTTGCCAATCCAGATTTTGGTGGGAGAAGTTCGTCTTCCAAAAGTTGTGTGCATTTCTTTGGGGGCGGGTACTGTAGTAAGTCACTATTCACAGTGATGTTTGGTTGTAAGTTAAAGTATGGTTTATGAAATACTTAGTTTTGAATCTGATGAAAACTATATGTTGTAAGCATCTTATTTTGTAATGAAAAAATTATATTTGGCCTCTAAATTGAGCAATGTACTCAAGTTGTTTCAGTAGCTTAGATTATTTGAAGCTTTCATTATATGCATATGCTCTTTAGTACCATTTTAGTGTTATTAGCAAACAAACTCAGGAGCACAAAGGCGGCAAACACAAACTGAAACAAAATCAGATCTACGAAACTTAGTGGAAACGAATCAGCAGAGTGTCAGAACACTACAGCAAACTGGCTTCTTGTCTTCCTAGTATTTGACACATCTACCTCCATTGAAGCATCACAAAGGGTTTAATTAGCCCATTTAGACATTTTTCTACCACTGCTAGAGGATTTTAGGTTGTCCTATGTAGTCTCTTCCCCGTCTTCAATTTGCTCAACATCTATGCTTCCATTTCCCCCTTCAATTGTATTCTACGAATTCAGATCAAGGAACCCTAAGTGGAAGAACACACATATGGGATTGGTACTTTTGGAATCACAATGTTAGTTATCATCCAATCCACTCTTCCCTTCATCAAATACCATATCTTTGCAAATGAGCATCCTAATCACTAGATACCATAGTCTTCATGCCTTGGATTCTTCACTATAATTGACAAAGATGCACCTATGACTCTTTGAGTCCAGTTTCTTCCTATTCTCATCAAGAACATGCACATAAGCAATGCACATAAATTCTTTGAAGTGAAACAAGCAAGGCTTCTTGCCACTCCAATTCTCCTCAAGAGTCACATCTTTCATAGCTTTGTTGGCACCCAATTACCAATATAGCAAGAACAATTCACCACTTCTACCCAATAAGCCTTAGGCGACTTCTAAGCTCACAACATGCACTTTGCCATCTCCATGAGCATATGATTCTCACTTAGCTACCCATTCTATTGTGGATTATGAGGAACCACCAACTCTCTTACTATGACGTGTTGCTTAAGGAAGTTCATGAACCCCTGACAACCCAAATGACATGACCAAGAACTCATAATGCCCATAATCACACCTGAAAGTTGTTTTGTGCACATCCTCATCTCTAACTCTTGTTTGATGATATTCTAATTGTAGACCAATCTTGACGAAGTATACTACACCATGAAGCTCATTTATCAACTCATCGATCCTAGGTATGGGGTATCGATTCTTGATAGTCTTCTTGTTGAGGGCTCTATAATCAAGAAACATCCTCATAGTACCATCTTTTTTCTGGACCAACACCACAAAAGAAGCAAGAGGCTAGAGCTAGGTCATATGTGTCTCATGTCTAACAACTCTTTAATCGCCTTCTCAATCTCCTTGTGTCTCCTAGAATGATGATAAGGTGTAGTGATGACTGGTTTTGCTCCCTCTAGCTCCATCACATGCTAGAAGCCTATATGCAATGATAAACCTAAAGGAATTTCATTGAACACCTTGCGCTATTTATCCAAGATGGATTGGATGTCAACCTGAAAAGACCCCCCATCCTTGGATTGACTTGTATTTTGTAATCAAACACTCTACTGCCCAAGCTACTTGGCCTCTACTAAAAATCCTCTCCATCCTCTTAGCTAATACAATCTCGGTGCCCCCATTGGATGGGCCTCGAAGAACTACCTCCTTCCCATCAAATTTGAATTTCAACTCCAAAGTCTGGAAATTTTGTGTGTACTCGCCAAGTGAGTGCAACCATTGCACTCCCAAAACCAAATTTGTCTCCCCAATACTAACCAAATAGAAATCATCCCACATCTTATGCCCTCCTAGAGTCAACTCAAGTTGTTGAATCCTTTGGTTGCATGGAATAGTAAACTCATCAACCACCCTAACATTAAATCCCTCAATATTTTTTATCCTCAAACCTATCTTAGCCATCAAACCCTTGTCAATGAAGTTGTGGGTGGCCCCACTATCAACCAAAATTGTCATCCTATGTCCCTG
This sequence comes from Sequoiadendron giganteum, assembly GCA_007115665.2. Taxonomy (NCBI): domain Eukaryota; kingdom Viridiplantae; phylum Streptophyta; class Pinopsida; order Cupressales; family Cupressaceae; genus Sequoiadendron; species Sequoiadendron giganteum. The sequence goes on along the minus strand of CM021104.1, from coordinate 242,158,510 downwards.
TAAGACTCCTCTAACTTGAAGAGGGTGATACCTAAGTCCTGAAACTGCTACAAGTGTGCCACTTAAATGGTCTCCCTCCTCAATCCTCAAGCTCAACCTCATCTGCAACAACCTCAAGTTTAGACTCTTCTACCCCGGATTCCTCATTGGAAACTACCTCTATATAGTGTATCTGCCCTTTTCCCAAGCACCTGTGATTTAGATCCCATGGCTCTCTCTAAGTGAAACATAGCTTTTTTCCTTCGAAGCTCATTTTTAGATTCTTCCACCCTACTAGGTTTTTGGAGGTAATGTCTTAGGTTGTGCAATGGTCTCCTCTACTGTCCTAATGGTCTATTCTTAGGGTGTGATTTGCTCTTGACCACAGAATCCTCCAAATTCCATGCCATTCTGATAAAATCCTCCAAAGATGTTGGTTCAAAATCTCCCACCAATCCTCAAAGTGACTCTAATAACCCCTCAATAAACAAGAACATGAGCCCCTATCCATCACATCAGGCACCATAATTGAAACCCAATGAAATTTTGCTACATAATCCTCCACTAGACTATGCTGCCTTAAACATATCAACTCCCTAAAATACACCTTTGAATCACTCCTATCAAGCCTATCTATGAGCTGTGTAAAAGCAACATATGTCACAATATGGTGATGCCCTTGTGTGATCAATCTATGATGCCACCACTCATGAGCTATGCCTTCCAAATGAAGAATGGAAAACTTAATAGCTTCATCTTCTATCATAGGACTGAGTGAAAGGTAGGTATCCGATTCCTTTCTAAAACCATCAAAAGTGGGGAGTGTCAACTTACCCTCTATTGTAGATCTCTATTGAACTACTGCATAGGTTGTCTTCTTTTTCCCTTGACCCATTCCTTGATCTAGCATTACTGTATTGTTCAAATGGGATCTGATTTCTAACATCCAAATCAAGTCTCATGTACTCATCTAGGTAGGTGTTGAAGTCATTTGCAGCCTAGTTTGGCTCCTCCTCTCCTTGTGGTGATTCCACTCTAGGAAAAAAGGTAGGCTAGAAAGGTCTAGGTGCTGATCCAATTGGGGTTCTGCTATTGTTAGTGTGATTTCCAATCCCATCTTGATCTGAATTACTCCCTTCTCCTGTATTGTTTTGCACAGACCTGGTGTTACACACCGAGTTTGTTTGACAAATTACTTTTAACTTTTTACGTTAAAATGTGTTTTGATATCTGTTGATGATTATATGTTACTTGACTTTTTGATGAAATTAAATGCAATGTAATGTGTTTCAATTTTAATTGTTATTATTATAATTTAATCAAGATTATGATGATGCTGTGATTAATAACAGGCTAACTATTTGATTGGATTTCTAAGTGAAATGTAGGGTCAGATTCTTACCCTCTAGAGGGAGAGGGAGAGTATCACCGAAGAGAGGAGTATAGACTTCGGAAATAGACAAGTTTATGCCAAATGAGTTGAGCACACACTCACGTAGGTTTAAGTAACCAGATCGGGTAAGTACCCTAGTCCTATCGTTGAGTCAATTATTGTGTTTTGTCTAAGTTTGGGTCAAGGCGTAAGGTTAGTTTGAGTCTTTTCATCTATTCTATTTCAATAAAAAAATAGTGTTACTTAAGTTCCATCTTTGTCTCTTCGTTTCACCAACTTTGTTTACATAAAGTCTAATCGACAATTATCTAAATGTGTTTAAATATAATATATATATATATATATATATATATGTATATATACAATATATATTTGAATATATAATCGAACATATATATATAAATACAAAGAGATATATATATAAATATATATTATATATAGTATTGATTAATGCATTATAGGCAGATTGCCATGCTTATAAAAGCATGTAAAAGATAATATAAATTTGTTCACATTAACCAACAATTCGTGGGGCTTAAAGCCTCATCAAAGGCTTGAATCAAGGAAGTTTTTAATGGCATAAAAGCCATTATTGTAGGCACAAAGATGGCGACGCAGTTCTAACTGTTGGTTGAGCCATTAAGTGGCATAACTTCTATTAATAGTATGCATTGTAAATGAGAATAAAGGAATAGTGGAGTCATTATAGGCAGTTGAATAACTTCATGAAAAAGCCAGTGAAAGGTGGTGAATGAGGAGCATATTATAACTATTGGTCGAGCAATTATGGGGCGATGGTTTCTATTTTAAGCATGCTATGTTAATGAGCATAATGGTGGTGGCAAAACACTCAAAAGTTTCAATTATAATTTATGATGATTAGTTAAGCATTGAGTGGCGAGCTAAAGGAAAAGAGGAGGTATCAATCTTCATTATTCTTTCTTATGTTTTGAGGAGCGACAAGTAAAGAGAAGTGCAGAGAGTGTTGTGTTGTGTGAACAGTGAGTTGTGGGAGCTTATATGCCATACACTCAGGCAATGGCATGAGATCGAGCATAGTCAATAATTATCATTGAATAGTATTGATTGTTTGAAGGATTTTGAAGGAGGAATAGCACATGTTTGTGAGCTTGAACAGAGAGTTTATGTTGTTAGTTTGTGGTATCTATTGAAGAAGTTTTGCAAGCAAATTCTGATTTACTTGGGAAAGCTGAGACGAACACTGTAATTGTGTTTTGGATTTTCCAAAAGTGCAAAAACAAAGAGTTTTACAAGCATGCATCTATACTTTATTTTTCCTAAATAATTTTTTAGTTAAATCTGGAAATTCTAACATGGAAAGATGAAAGAATAGTTATTTATTATGATGGATATTATATGCTAAAACAAAGAAAGATGGATCTGATTTTTACAAACTGATGCAAGAATTTAATTAATCTTTCTTTCATTCTGAAATGGACAGCAGAGTAGAGAGTTAATTCTCAGCTGTATTAAGTTAAATGATTTACTCCATTTTTCTCCGGAAGAGTATATATATGTATAAATATAGATATTTATATTAAGAATGTGTAAAGGATATTTTATGTTATGTAATTATAAAATTAAAAGATAAGCTCGATGCTTACGTTGTTGAGTTGACTAAAAGAAATCAGTTTTATAATCTGATTTGTTGAAAGATTTTTAAACACTTCAACATAGTACTCTTTGGGATAAAAGAAGTTGGTATTATATACTGTATTTTTACCAGCACTATTATTGTGTTCTGGTGCATAGAACCAAGAGGAAAAACATAGAGAAATCTAAACTATTTAAAAGAAGTTATATTTTTATTGATGAACAATATTATTTTATTTTATTCTTTTGACAAGTTGTCAAGAATCTATGTGTAAGGCAAAGTGTCTCGAGTCAATGACACTGTTTGAAAACATTACAAACCATATGTCCATGAAAATAGGAGAGTAGTTTACTCTTACTATTTGAGCACAAATACTTGTGAACAAGTGGCAGTAGCCAAATCCCAAGTTGTTGCGAGAACATAACATGGGTGTTCAATGTCAGGAAAACATTTCCATTTTAGTCGATTACCAACTTTAGAAAGGTTAGACAATCATTCAATCAGTCAGTCATGTGTTAAACCTTAGGTCAAAGGTAGTTTCCAAGTCGAGTTAGAGGTGTGTGAACTTACAACTTCACTTCTTAAGGAAGTGTGATATATATTCATATCTTTGGCCAAAGTAATGCAATAGTCTTTGCTTGCATTAGTATGTTCATGGTGTTCCAAATTGCATATCCAATCAGATTGGTCATACTTAGTTATAAATGTCTAAAGTTGTATGGTCAATTGGTTATGTAGAACATAACACTAGAACTCAGATAGCATATACTTGTTGGTTCCTTAGTTTATACCCTTCGTGAAGAGTAGGGCCACTTTCAGCTGGAAGGTGTGTGGGGGACCGCTAGTCTATGGTTGGAGGTAAAGCACTCGAGTGATGCTCTCCCTCTTGCAAATGATAATGCTAAGCCTTGTGAAATAGAAGCATTTTCCAGATCTGGAAGATTTGACCTTGTAACATTTATTGTATTATGTAAACTTGTATACTTGAAAAGCATTTTATGTGTGATGTCATGCCCCCAAAATTTGGAATACAAAATAAATTAATAAATAAAATAAAATAACAATATAAATATTAAAAACATAAAAATAAATATTAACATTTTAATATTATAATTGTTATAATAATAGAACATATTAAATACTGATATAAGCAGCAGGAGCGATTAATACTCATGTGATCTAAGGACAGCAATGAGTATTTAATGAAGGCAGAAAGTATCATAAGCACCAATTATAATTGATGGGGGCGGCGATCAAACCAAAACAAAGGCAGTGGCAGCAATTAGTTAAAAGCAGCGATCAAACAAAGTCATGCCCATTCAAAAGATGACATCCTTTGAAAGAGATACATCTCTTTGTAGAAACACGAGGATATAAAAGGGAATGGGGAATAAAGGTTCTAGCATCATCTAAAATGGAAATAAACCAATCTGCAACCCAGATATATCGATCAAATTTACTATAAATTTGCAGGCATACAGAGGTCTAATACAGTTTGGTACGAATTATAAAGACAGTATGCAGTAATTACTTTATGAATACATTTTGATGTCCCTCATGTGCATATTTCATTATACTACTATAGTGAATCAATATTTAGATTATATTCCTTGCAAATGAATAGATTATATATGTATATTTGTTTGTCTTTATCCTATGATCAATCAAATGTAAGGTTGAAGGAAGGAAGCTAGGAGGATGCAGTTTACAAGCTCTCCCATACTAAGTAGCCCACCCCAAGGGTGGAATTGTCTTGCTTCAAACATTCCTATCACTTGGGGTCAAGGGATGGGTTGTCTTGGTTAGATGCTCGTGCTCTTGGGCTTAGATGGGTTGAGTAATTTGCAGGCACCCCTTTCAAGGTTTTCCTATCAAGCCAAACTATTATTGATTGTTAGGATCGATTCAAGGAGTTTCAACCATAAGAGGGATGGACAAGACAAGCATGGATAGGAAAAGCAGATACAAGTGTATCCACTAAGTAGCCCACCCCAAGGGTGAAATTGTCTTGGTTTGGACAATCCTGCCGCTTGGGGCCAAGGGATGGGTTGTCTTGGTTAGACGCTCATGCTCTCAAGCTTAGATGGATAGCTTCGGGCGGACTTATCATGTTTCTCATCCAATCCCTATTATGATTAAGATTTCCACTATGCATTATGGATATTGGTAGTTTAGATAGTCTTGAAATATTTATATATTTTTGTATAGCTTAATAGATAAGGCATTTATTATGTTCTGATCATATGAATTATATTTCCAATATTATCTAACATGATTGCAGGACCTAAACCAAGATTTATCTTGTTCGAAGCATTTAAGTGGTAAGTTATAACCCTAACTACATTAAGCTTGTGATTCTAGGGTAAGATTTAGGGCAATCCCAAAAGGGGACATTACAATTGGTATTAGAGCAACCTGCCATCCTAAGGATTAGGAGCAATATATGCAATTAAATCAAAGGGCTCAAAGAGCCTTGGAAAGGGAAAAGAGGAAACTTGTAACAAACCCCAACCCCACTCAAAACAACATGGGTGAGCCAGTAGGAAATGAATTAAGATCATTCATGGAAATGACAACTAAAGCATTAATGTAACAAAATGAAAGAACAACCCAAGCCCTTCTCCAAGCCATACAAAACATGGGTAATACTTATAGATCCGGCCATACACATGGAAAAGATAAAAACTCTAATCATTCAGAAAATACCGACATGTCTTACACCTTTAAGTTACAAAGACCCTCGTTCCTACCTAGGGAGGAAACACCGGTGGAGGAAGAAGACAATAATCCACCCCCTTCTAACACTGAGGAAATTGCTACAGCTTACATAAATTTGGATCCTAAGGTTAGGAGACATATCCCATTTAGAGACTTTTGTGAAGCCAAGAAACAAGAGGTAACAAAAAACTGTAGGAGGTAGCCTAGTAAGAACTTAAGACAAAAAGTAAATAAACTAACCCTACCCAATTTTGATGGGTCTGGAAAAATCACAGCACATTCTGGATTCAAAAATTAAACACCTATCTGAACCTTAGCCCCATGACAAAACAAGATGCCATACAATTTGTTATCCTACATCTAGAAGGTTTGGCCCACGAGTGGTGGCATCATGGTATCCACACCCAAGGGCACCAAAATGTAACATCCTATGATGAGTTCACATAGAAACTTGTAAAACGATTTGACGGAAAGCATCCACAAAAATATTTTAAAGAGTTAACTCAACTTAAACAACATGGATTGGTTGAGGATTACATAGCAAAATTCCAAACGATCACAGTTTGTGTTCTAGGGGTTGACGAGGATCAACTTACCTACATTTTTGTAGAAGTGTTAAAGGATTCAATTCAAGGATTGGTAAGTTCTTTAAACCATACCTCCCTTGAGGATGCAATTGATAAAACCCTAAAACTAGAGGACACAACCTCAAGAGACAAAATGAGGGATACACACACAAAACCTCCCTATAAGAAAGACCAACATAAAAACACCTTTCTTTCTAATAATGACCATGAGAGGCTTCAGAAGGAAAGATTATGCTTCAATTGTAAGGAAAAGTGGGAGTGGGGTTGCATCGGTAAACAAGATGAGGGTAGAAAGAGGAAATCGTGTTACAAATGCAAAGGGGAATGGAGGATTGGACATACTTGTAAACGAAGTGACCTAAAAAAGAGAAATTTGTGTTACAAATGCAAAGAAAGTTGGGAACCAGAGCACATATGTGGGAAAAGGAGCCAAGCTGATAATATAGAAGTAATATTCAATGAAGAAATAAGGGAGGAAAGAGACAAAAACACAAAGAAGAAAATAAGATATGATGAAGGGGAAGAGGAGTATGGAACCTTGGCTTCCATCTCCAAGGCATCAAGACATCATCCTTTTAGAATTTGAGGCATGATTAAAGGGAAAAAGGTAACAACCCTTGTGGATAGTGGGGCAATCCACAACTTTGTTGATGAAAATGTAGCAAAAAGAATGAATCTTGAAATAGAAGACTTTAAGGGATTCAATGTCACCTTGGCTGATGGATCTACCACCCCTTGCACAAAAAAGGTTTCACAATTAAGCCTCACATTAGGGAAGCATTCAATCATAGAAGATTTCTATATTGTAAACATGGGGTACACTGATGTAATCTTGGGTGTCCCATGGCTGCACTCATTGGGAAATTCTCCATGAATTTTCCAAAATTGGAATTAAGTTTTCAGCATAATGGATGAGAAGTCCTCTTACGGGGATTATCAGATGAGTCCTCGAGGGTAATATCATCCAAAAGGATGGAGAGAGCTTTTAAGCATGGACAAGTGGAATGGGTCGCCCAATGTTTAATCCTAGACAAGTCTTCCATTAAAGGAAAATCAATTCATGTTGACATAAAACCACTATTGAACAAACATAAGGTCTTTAGTAACATCCCTTCGAGACTTCCACCAGAGAGGGGTTTTGAGCACTCCATTGAGTTAGAGGAAGGGGCAAAACCTATTGTTACCACTCCCTACCGCCATCCTCGAAAATACAGAGAAGAAATTGAAAAAGCCATAAATGAATTGTTAGAAATGAGGCATATCCAGCCTAGCTCTAGCCCTTTTGCCTCTTCGGTTGTACTTGCAAAAAAGAAAGATGGGACTATGAGAATGTGCATTGACTACAGGGCGCTTAATAAAAAGACAACAAAAAATCGATACCCCATTCCAAGGGTCGATGAACTAATCAATGAACTTCATGGGGCGAAATACTTCTCAAAAATTGACTTACAATTAGGGTACCACCAGATTAGACTAAGGAAAGAAGATATACCCAAAACAGCCTTTAGATGCCATTATGGTCATTTTGAATTTCTTGTCCTACCTTTTGGGCTAACAAACACCCCTGCCACTTTCCAATCATGTATAAACCATATCTTCAGGGGGCAACTAAGGAAATTCCTATTGGTCTTCTTTGATGATTTCCTAATTTATAGTAAAACTTGGGAGGAGCACCTAAGACATATAGACGAAGTATTGGGAATACTTGAGCAACATTCACTATTCGCCAAACTATCCAAGTGTGAGTTCAGGGAAGAAGAAATTTTGTACCTAGGGCACAAAATTAGTGCTCAAGGAGTTAGTGTAGATGAAGAGAAGATTGAGGCCATAAGGAGTTGGCCAAAAACTAGAACCTTAACACACCTTAGGGATTCCTTGGGACTTTGCATCTATTATCGGAGATTTGTCAAAAACTTCTCAAAATTGACCACTCCCCTAACCGGTTTGACCAAGAAAGGAGCATTTACCTGGAATGAAGAAGCACAAGCAACCTTTGAAAGACTCAAAGAGGTGATGAGTTCTTGTCCCGTTTTGGCAATACCAAATTTTTCTTCACCTTTTGAGTTATATTGTGATGCTTCAGGGGAAGGCATTGGAGCAGTATTGATGCAAAACAAGCACCCCATAGCCTTCGAGAATAGAAAATTGAAAGGATAGAAAGAACATATTCCATCTACGATAAAGAAATGCTAGCAATCATGCATGCCCTAGCAAAATTCAAACAATATCTAATATGTGGGAGATTTGTAGTAAAGATTAACCATAATAGTTTGAGGTTCTTTCTAAACCATAAAGACTTAAATGATAGACAACAAAAATGGGTAAGCAAATTACAAGCATATGATTTTGACATCAAGTACATGAAGGGCAAAAACAATGTTGTAGTCAATGCCTTATCACGTAGGCCTCACCTTGGGACCATGACAACAATATCCATAGAATGGAAGACTTCCATACTTACAAAATATGCCAAGGACGCATTCTCAAATGGCATAATGGAAGCAAGGGTACAAGATGAAAGATACCGAGTTATTGATGACCTCATTCTTTACAAGAACGGGATATACATCACTCTAGGGTCAAAGTTAAAGAAATAAATTTTGAAGGCATACCATGACAACCCATCATCCAGACATCAAGGAAAGATTCTCCTGGAAGGGCCTCAAAGGAGATGTACTAAAGCATATTAGGGAATGCATGGTGTACCAAAGAAATAAAGAGGAACATACATATCCAACAAGACTTCTCCAACCACCGCCCATACCCAATCAAAAGTAGGAAAGCATTTCTATAGATTTCATAACAAGATTACCTAAGGTACAAGGCAAAGACTACATCTATGTGGTGGTAGACCGCCTAACCAAATATGCTCACTTCATGGCCATAGCAATAGATTTTAGAGCCCCAAAAGTGGCAGAAATTTTCTTTAAAGAAATCTGAATTCAGATTACACGCTCTACCCCAAAACATTGTGATTGATCGAGATAGTCGTTTTCTTAGCCTATTTTGGCAGGAACTATTCATATTAGCTGGAACAGAATTAACCCTCGACACCAGTTATCATCCGCAAACAGATGGGAAAACAAAGATTGTAAGGAACTACGTCACCGAGCAACAAAATGCTTGGATTAAATGGCTACATTTGGGAGAATATTGCTACAACAACACCCACCATATGTCTATAGGGATGAGTCCTTTTCAGGCACTATATTGATATTCAGCAACATCTTTTGGAGATCTGATCCATTCAGAGAGTCGTGTGCCAAGAGATAAAAAATTTATACAACAAAATGTGGACATCATAAAAACACTTGAGGGCAACCTACGTCAAGCACAAAACCAGCAAAAAGTGTACGCAGATAGAAAGAGAACCGAACAGACATTCGATATCGAGAACTTGGTCTTCTTAAGGTTGCAGCCATATAAACAATCATCAATTAAGATAAGTGGAGCTGAGAAACTTAAGCCTAGATTTTATGGGCCATACAAAATTTTGAGGAAAATAGGAGAAGTTGCTTATGAGTTGAAGTTGTCCGCAAATAGCATTCACAACGTGTTCCATGTATCTCGCCTAAAGAAGGTCTTAGGGAAACACATTTCCCCATGTCCGGAATCGCCACCATTGGATGATGAGGGCAAATTGATTTTGGAGCCAGAAAGCATTCTTTATATGCGAGAGAAGAGATTGAGGAACAAGACTATTCCTAAATATTTGGTTAAATGGAAAGGACTACCCGAAGAGGAAGCAACTTGGAAAGAAGCCGAGATATTTGATCATCCCAATTTAAATTTGCTTGAGGACAAGCAATCTTGGGAAGGGCGGACTATCGTGCCCCCAAAATTTGGAATACAAATAAATTAATAAATAAAATATAAATGTTAAAAACATAAAAATAAATATTAACAATTTAATATTATAATAATATAACATATAAAATATTGATATAAGCAGCAGCAGCGATTAATACAAATGTGATATAAGGACAGTGATGAGTATTTAATGAAGGCAGCAAATATCATAAGCACCAACTATAATTGATGGGGGCAGCGATCAAACCAAAACAAAGGCAGTGGCAACGATTAGTTAAAAGCAGCGATCAAACAAAAGTTAAAAGCAGCAATCAAACAAAGTCATGCCCATTCAGCCCATTCAAAAGATGGCATCCTTTCAAAGAGATACGTCTCTTTGTAGAAACACAAGGATATAAAAGGGAATGGGGAATAAAGGTTCCAGCATCATCTAAAAAGGAAATAAACCAATTTGCAACCCAGATATATCGATCAAAATTAATATAAATCTGCAAGCATACAGAGGTCTAATACAGTCTAGTACAAATTATAAAGACAATATGCAATAATTACTTTATGAATACATTTTGATGTCCCTCATATGCATATTTCATTATACTATGTAGTGGATCAATATTTAGATTATATTCCTTGCAAATGAATACAATCTAGATTATATATGTATATTTTTGTATGTCTTTATCCTATGATCAATCAAATGTAAGGTTAAAGGAAGCAAGCTAGGAGGATGCAATTTACAGGCTCTCCATGCTAAGTAGCCCACCCCAAGGGTGGAATTGTCTTGGTTTAGACGTTCCTGCCGCTTGGGGCCAAGGGATGGGTTGTCTTGGTTAGACTCTTGTGCTCTTGGGCTTAGATGGGTTGAGTAGTTTGCAGGCACCCCTTTCAAGGTTTTCATATCAAGCCAAACTATGATTGGTTGTTAGGATGGATTCAAGGAGTTTCAATCATAAGAGGGATGGACAAGACAAGCATGGATAGGAAAAGCAGATACAAGTGTATCCACTAAGTAGCCCACTCCAAGGGTGGAATTGTCTTGCTTTGGACGTTCCTGCAGCTTGGGGCCAAGGGATGGGTTTTGGTTAGACACTCATGCTCTTGGGCTTAGATGGATAGCTTCGAGCAGACTTATCATGTTTCTCATCCAAGTCCTATTATGATTAAGACTTCCACTATGTATTATGGATATTGGTAGTTTAGATCATACTTTGAGAACTTGGCAGGACTTGGCACAGACTTGGTGGACTTGCAAGTCCCTGACCTGGCTAAGTCGACTCAACACGAACTCCCAAGTCAAGTCTGGGAGAGTCTCAAGCTCGAACTCTCGAGTCCTAGGCTCGGACTCTCGAGCCCCATGCCTGGACTCGCACCAACGGCTGTAGGTGCATACTGAGGTTTTAAAACGTCTTTTTTTGCTTTTTTCTTTCATTTTACTCCTTTTTACCCAAATCAGGCTTCCAACTCAAAGTAAGGCTGGAAGAAGCGGAGAAGACGAGCATAGGAGATCAAATTAGAGTCAAGCAAGTGATTTTTATTCACTTTTTTTTTTGTTTTCTTCAATTGAAAATTAAAAAAATCATGAAAAACAAGGGGAAATGCTGCCAAATTTTTTTCTATTTCCCTTCATAGCCTATTTCCTAGTATTTTTAGCTTGGTTTTGAATTCTATTTTTTTGCAAATGATTGATTATCATTTATTTGCTGATTTTTTACCAAACCATACTAATTGTTTACAAAACCCTAGCTGATTTTTTTCTCATGTTGAAACAGCAATGTCAGCTTCAAACTCAAGGCAATCTAGAAAAGACCTTGCATGGAAGTATGGGATACCAAAAAATAAAAAGGGTGAGGTCACATGAACTGAATGTAATAAATGGATGATAGGAGGAATCCCAAAAGGGATGACTTGGACAAAATGTGGATATATGCCCTAACTCGACTCCTGATATGGTTAGAGAGATGAAGGCCCTTCTTGTTGAGTATGAGGTTAAAAAAGATGAAAGACAAAAAATAAAGGATGCACTAGGAGCAATGATTAGTGGAAATGTATCCACTTCTACACCCACCATCAAGGCCCCATGGTGCCCCAAGTCCAAGCATCTATCATCCACATTCATCTTTTGGTGAGAGTCCTGAGGGTTCTTTCTCTACTACTAGTGCTAGCCAGGGTCCTTCATCAAGACCAAATTACTTTATTCCACGCAATGTTCCAAGAGCACAACCTTCACTTGAAGGTACCAGTTGCAATAAAGAAAAACATCACAAAGCTAGGATGCCAATAGCAAACTTTTGGTATTACAATAATTTTCCTTTCAATGTGGCAAACAACCCATATTGGGAAGGTTTGGTGAATGCCCTTACAGTTGCAGGTAAGGGGTTTAAGACCCCAACAGGTAAATATTTGAATGGACCATTGCTAGAGGAAGCCGTAAAGAATACACGGCTTGTGGTTGATGAGCAAAAAACAAATTGGCGAAGAAAAGCTTGCAACATCTTATCTAATGGGTGGACAAATGGATGGAATAGGACTCTCCTAAACTTTTTAGTGGCCTCTAATGGTGGATTGGCGTTCCTAAAGTCAATAGATGCCTCCAATGAAATAAAAAATGTTGAGACTTTATGCAATTTATTAGATGGGGTGATCCAGGAGATTGGTGTTGATAATGTTATCCAAATTATCACAAACAACACAACTACATATGTAGCTGCAAGTAGACTACTTATGGAGAGGCATCCCACAATTTCATGGTCTCCATGTGTTGCACATTGCTTGGACTTGTTGCTAGAGGACATTGGGAAGATTGGATGGGTGAAAAGTGTGGTTGAAGGTGCAAAAAATATTACCAAATTTATCTACAACCATACTTCGATGCTTTCCTTGATGAGAAAATTCTCAAATGGCAAGGACCTTGTGCAACCAAGAGTGACAAGATTTTCTAGCCACTTCCTCACATCGCAAAGCATTCTTGGTGCCATTTCTCATCTCAAGCAAATGTTTGTGTCTGATGCTTGGTTGGAGTCCCCATTTTCCAAAAAACCTGAAGGGGAGAGGATTGTAAGCATAGTTTTTTATGACACATTCATCAAAAATGGAGAGTAGTTGATTGGGGTAAGTAACAAACACAAAAGTAAACCTTATACAAGATAATCTATTTGCTGTTTTTTTCAGGGGTTGATTTTGTAATAATTTAAAATTTGTTTTCATTTTTTTAGGTGATAGAACCTTTGATTAGGGTTCTTCATATGGTGGATGGAGAGGGCATGCCAATGGGTTTCATTTATGAGGCCATGGATGGGGCCAAAGAGACCATTTCACATTACTATCATTTGGCATATCATTCATCATAGATGGACAAACCAACTCCACCAGGCAATACATGCCTTTGCCTACTTCTTGAACCCAAAGTTCTACTTCTCTAAAACATTTTAAGGCTGATGAGGAGGTCATGGCAGGTCTTGTCACATGCATCGATAAGATGGTGGCTGATCATGACATGAGAGATAAGGTGCTTGATGAGTTGGAGGTGAGATTTGTTACATCTTATTTATGAATTTGCAATGTTGACTATCTAGAAACATCCATTTCACATACATAATAAGTTGATAACTAATTTTCTATATTTGATTTAATTTAATTTTTATCTATTCCGAATTTCAAGGCCTACAAGGGTGCAGAGGGGAGACTCTTTTCCTCACAACAAGCAATTGAAAGGAGAGAAAAACAACCAGGTAAAAAAAATTGTTCAATACTACAAGATGAAATTAGAAACTTGATTCTTACATTTTTTACTTTATTCTTATATTTTCTAAATGTGTTTTTGTAGATTTATGGTGGGAGAACTATGTTGCTAGCACGCCAAATCTTCAAAAGGTAGCCATTTGTGTCTTGTCGCAGCCATGCAGTGCTTTTGGGTGTGAACGTAATTGGAGCTTATTTGAGAACATTCACACAAAGAAGAGAAATAGGTTGACCCAACAACACCTAAATGATCTAGTATTTGTTTGGTACAACCTTCGCCTTCGAACTAGAAAGGTGGAGGGTGTTTCACATGAGTCCATCGACTTGGATGATATTGATCCATATGGTGAATGGACTATCGATGAAAAAAATGATGATGCTAATGTCTCCTTACTAATGAAGATCTTGCTGAATTGGAGAAAGCAATAGCAGAAGAAGAAGCAGCAAAATTGGATGCAATGGCAAAGGACAAAGACACTTTTGAATATCAAGAAACCACTCCTCAATCTCCTCATCATTTGGATACTGTAGCACCTTCTAGTTCTAGGCCTACAAAATTGAGTTGCAATAGGAGGGGAAAGAGAAAGATATAGATTTTATTTGGTTGTTAATGTTTTTCTCATTTTGACATATGATTATATGTAAACATTTATAAACTCATGATGTTGTTATACATTTGAAAGTTTGAAACTATGAGTATGAATGATGAAATTTTAATTATTGAGTGTTTGATGATCATATGACGTGTAATATTTGAATTATGACAAATTGATAACCAAATTAGACTCAAGATCCATCTTCATCATGGAAGCTACGATGTCAAAATTTGTTGAAGACGGATCTTGAGCAACTGACATAGTGTTCTCACGTGAAAGTTTGGGTTTAGAAGTGGAAGACACTTCTTTACCCTTATCCTTTAATTTTCATCTTTCTTCTTCTTTTAATGCTTTGAAGTGTTGAGCATGTGTAAACACAAACGTTGAAAAATATTCATGATTCACCACAAGAGAATACTAATGGTATGCTTCTTTTTCTTGATTGATGGGTTCTCTTTCAAAGTATCCCGTTGCGGAGTCTCCATCGAAGTTGTCCGTCTGTGGTAAGAAAACGTTCAAACTTGGTGTTGGTACAAAACTAGAAGTGGGAGCAGCTTTAGTGTATCGCATAATTTGGTTCATTCTCAGATTCTCAGGACATGTGGATCCGGTATGTGCATCAGTATCATGGAAATAGCAAAATACTGCACTATGTGCAGCTTCAATCATTGGTCTTGATGGAGATGTTGGCAATCGTGGCTGAAAATTATCTCTTTTTGGCTGGTACGGTTTCTGAACTAGAGATCTGATAGAATCTATTTTCATCAAACCGGAAGTGATCATATCATCCTCCAACTTGATGGTGTGTTCTTGCACACTCTTCAACTCTGTCTCTTTTGTCGTCTTTAGGAAGAAGGCTATCTTTGATGGAAGAGAATTTATGAAGCAGCTCATTAGAATCTCAGATGATGGATCGAATGTAGTAGAAAGTCTTTTAACAAGACAATTAAATCTTGCTACAAAATCCCTCATGTGTTCATTGTGTTCCATCTTTGAATTTGCAAGTTGGGCAAACAACTTATGATTGTCTTCAGCGGGCTTGAATCTCACCAAAAATTTCTCACTCATAGTTGCCTAGCTTGTGATAATGTCTGGCTCCAAGTGATTGAACCAGTTGGCAACATTTCCCACAAGAGTCTCCACAAAGAGATGCACTGCGATATCTTCATATGCCACTTGCAAGACAACGCAAGCCGTTGTGAATGCGGAAAAATGTTCATCTGGGTGTTGACTTCCATCATCGTGAAATCGGGGAAAATGCTTCCTTGACCCTTTAGGTAACTCATAATTTACCTGAAAAGCCAAAGGTCCAATGCTATTACCCCAGGGTAATGGGGGTGGACGTCTCTTGCTAGCATTATTGTTGTTATCATCCATTGCTTTTGTATGGATCATGCAATCAGATGCCAGATAATCATTCTCGTGAAATAAAGCGTTAGCTTTCTTAAAGTTTTATGCCTCGTGCCCTACGGTGGGCGCCAAAAAACTATTGGCATTTCAATTCGCACCTTTGGAGTGCGTATTGGAAACGGACAGCTATGCACAGATAAACTGCTCTTCAAATTTGGAGGGGAAGCTCCCTCTTAGTTGATTATGCTTTTAAAAGAAACAACTAAACTATGGCCGATCTTTTTGTTTTCAGCTTGAGAGCACAAGGTTTATAAAACTCTCCATGTTGTAGTTGAGATTTTCTTTGGTTTCACAAATCCAACTACAACTAAGCCTACGCTAAAACTATCTTATCTCCTCAAGTAATTCAGAGCGAGAGGATCTAGGAGCAATTGGGAATGGTTGGATCACTTAGACAAACTATCTCTTAGAATGCATCTGAAGGCTCATTGCTCTTTCAGATTTACGCTGAAATAAAGTCTATGCACGTAAACACTCAAATGGTAAGCCAAATCTCAGGATTCCCAAGGAGGCGAGGTGCTCTATCTGAGGTGTAGGCTCAAATATAGATCACTAGAAACAACATTAAACGATAATCCTCATCTCTAAATTCCCAAAGAGGTGTACCACTCTTTTCGAGATGTAGATCGAAAGAAAGATTATTGAAACAACAAACATGAAAGACTTTGAGAATTTTGGATCAAAGGCACGCAACTCTCCTGATTTATTATCTAAACTTCAATCAAAGATTACACAAGCACATCTAGGACAGCAGATTGTATGACGAAACAAACACACAATAGACGATCAAACCACCTTTATAACATGACATTAAACAATAAACTAAACAAAGATTTGCATGATGAAACAAACATACAATCTTGTTCTTACACAATGTGAAACAATACTAAATAGTAATATTGCAGGCCAAAGTGGCTCAGCAATTTGTTATCACAAAAAAAAGTTAAAATACAATGAGCAAGGTGCTCTTATTTATAGAATCTCAAAGGAGTAGGGAACCCTAAAATCTCCTTGAGTTAACATTTAGTCTTGCCAACATGCAAGATTTATTCCTATGTCTAAATGCAGGTAACCTAACAATTAACTGGAAAGTCTACTTTAATTAACTGATTCTAAACTAGAAAGAACTCCATATGTACATAGGTGTCTCCAAAAATAGGCATGCACGATTGGTGGGACAGCAAGTTAACTTGGAAAGAGGCATCAAGTTAACTCCTATGTCAAATGTCATCTTTGGATTGGTGGGATGTCCTAACTGGCAGTTCATTGGTTGCCTCCCCGAGCAATCATCTCCTCCAAGAAACAGTTAACTACCTCATCATCTGGAGATGGTCACATGCCTTAACTATCAATTCACTGCTTGTCAACAATTTGAGCAATCCTGGAAATATTTGGACACTTAAACTAGCAGTTCACTGACTAGTAACTCTAGCGGCTCCACAACTGGAGTGATGGCCTCTGTTTCTTCTACAGCTTTACACTTTTGACGCTTTTCTTGATTTTTCTCAATGGAAGAGTATTGCATGATGAAACTGTGAAGTTTGATTGTGAACACTCTAGCTATGAGAAATGCTTAGGAACTCACCGCGCACATAGAATTCCAACGGTATTCAACCCTCTAAACTGGCCTTGAAAGGCTATCAGCTATACGAGGTATGAAACTGTGTGGACTTTGACTGTCTACGCCTATCAAATTGTCTCAATCAACCATCAGATGCACTTGATGCAGATTGGTGTCAATCGTTTTTATGAAATCATGAATTGAGACCAATTTGGTCTTGAATTCAATTGAATTGCATTCTAAAAAACTAGACTGTTGACTGTAAACATGGATATGTTCGGGCAACTTTTTCCGGTGAAGCTAAAAATAGCTTCTCAAAGGGCAATTTTTTCAAAAATTTATGAGATGTGGATTTTGTAGAGAATGTATTTCTAAGTCGACCCAGATCATCAAAAATTTGAAAAAGTGACTTTTCCTTTAACATGCAACAACCCTTCAGGGCATAGGCTACGGGGCTATTTTTTTTCTCGAGAAAATCTGGCATATGGGTTTTGTAGGCGCTTGCGTGCTAATCGAACCCAATTTCTCTATTTTTTTAAATAATGACTTTTTTGAAAACCCTAAAAATAGGCGGCAGCGGGGCAATTTTCTCGAAAAATTCTAGCACGTGAGTTTTTGTTGCCAATGTTGTGTCAAACATACCCAAAAAGCCAGATTTGTGAAAAATTGTCGTTTACTTGGGCATGCAAGAGAAAACCTAAGACAAGGATAGAAGAAATGTGAGGGGGAGAATATAGAAGTTATCAACTACCTCTTTCAATCCTCAAGAAAAACACCTCTGTATAAACCCAATCTGATGAATTTCTAACAAGAACGAACCGAAAAGATGAAGCATGGAAAAATATTCCTTTGTGCAATCTGAACCTAGAACTGCAAAGAACACTGAAAATGACCTCCATTGGCTCCTTCAAAATGCGTTGGAGAGAAAACAGCTTATTTTAGCTTCAACCTGCAAGAAATAATGGAGAAATGATGCCTATGCTTGAATAAATATCCATTTTGGAGGTGGGAGTGTCAATTAGGTGCGCTAACCCTAATTGAAGAGTTAATTTTTGTGATTGCTTCGTTAACTGAAAGTTCTCTAATTTTAGGACACCATATGCAAGAGGAAGCTTCCAAAAATCATAATTGAGAGTCAACTGGGCCCACTTTGACTTTTGGCGCCTAAGCTTGAGGGAGTTAGAAATTATTTTAAAGATTTTCAACTTCTATTATGACGAAATGCCTCTGTTTGACCCTGAATTTTGGATGCCCGGTTGATCCTGAAGCTTAGTTGACAGATTCATCGTGAAGCTGGATCAAGTCTGAAAAGATGTTGTTGGGAGCTGAAAACCTCAGAAACTAGTTCTGATGGCTTGAAATTTTGTGCTCCTTTGGACAAAAGGGTGCTTTTTTCACCAGACAACCATTTTTTGGATGCTTTCCAATCTCGTCAATTTGACCCTCCGAGCTTCAATCTGCAGCTGCAGTTGATTGATGAATCCTACGAATATGCCAAGATATGGAACAGAAAACTAGTTCAATTTCGGAAAGAATGACTAGTATTGCAACATCTAAAAGTTGATGAAGAGAACTCAAAAGCAAGGGCGCCCCTAGCCTGCAGGGGTACATTTGCTCTTTCAAGTTGTAATTTTTACTTTGCAACCTTCAACGAAATGCTCCAGTTTGACCCTCGTTGTCAGGAATTTGATTGCTCCAATGTTCGTGCTGACGATCTCATCGCAAAGATTGATCAACTTTGAAGAGATCTCCTGGGAGTCACGAAGTCAAAAAGCTGCACCAGAGGCCCCGGAAAGTTGGGCACGTTTTCCAAAGAGGGTGCATTTTTCTCAACAGCCAAATTTCTATGTTTTTCAATTTGCTTTCGTCTCTGGCGTTTTACAGTTGATCCTCATTCACAGGCATTTGACAAGTCTCGAGAGCTGGCTGCTAGATTCATCGCATAGCTAGAATGATTCTGAGCAGATCTCTTGAAGAAGATAGCTGCTAAAAACCCCATCTAATTGACCAAAAGGCTAGGCGCCCCTGGCTTGCAGGGGTACATTTAACCTTTTGACTTTTATTTCATCCTCTGTTTTACATGCTCGTTGAATCAACTGCCACTGTCGATTGATACGTCATCGTCTTGTGGACTGGCGTACAGCTTCGTTGCGAAGCTGGACTGAAGTTGAAAAGATCATCTGGAGATAGTTACTGCAAAAACTAACATCTAAGAGCTTTTATTCTTGGGCGCCCCTAGGCTACAAGGGTGCATTTTCCATAATACAATGCCATTTTGGATGTTTGTTGACCTTCAGCATCTTCTGCCTCCATCGTTGTTTGCCAGTGTTTGACAAATCTGTTGGTTTTGCTTGACGATTCGTTGGAAAGCTGGCAAAATTCTGAAGAAGATGACTAGTTTTGCAAGTGGTAACAACTACATTTGATCTTTCAAATTCAAGGGCGCCTCTAGCCAGCAAGGGCACTTTTGGCTCCAAACTTGATCATTTTCTGATGATTTTCAACTCTTCACGCTTTGCGATTACTGTGTTGTTGGGCTACTCTAACTGCATTGAAGCATTGCTACTACTGTCACGAGTACGTTCACCATTGTGACTGCATTCACCATTTTACACGCACGAACATAGCAAAGTTGACTTGGGCGTTGACTGCAAAAGCATCTTCCTTGTAGCAAGCTGTAGTGTTTCCAAACAGAATATTTTTTACATTTTTCATCATTTGAAAATCCCCTCCGTCGCAAAGCATCATTTCGAGCATCTTTCGCCATAGAATCTTTTATTATGCGTTTGAGGCTTAGATTTTGACACCTGGTACTGGTCATCTATCATTGACGACCTTGGAGGTCCTGACTTTTCTCCTGAAAAAGTGAAGTAGACCCACCAAAGCTAAATTGACTTTTTCTTGATTTTGACTTGACCAATGTGATCGTGGAGTGAAATAAGCCAATCAAAATTAATTTCAGTCAATTCTAAAAAGATCCTATATTTTAGGGTTTTTCCTTAAAATTGGGGCCTGAAACCCTAATTTTCAAAAAAAATCAAAATTTGCTAGTATCCTCTAGACAATAAACCCACAAAAAACCCATGCTTCGTTTGACCTAAAACTGACTTTTGACAACAATTTTACAAGATTTAGACCATTTTAATCAAAATGCCTTATTGAAGCAAAAAAATTATTTTGGGTACAACACTTCGGTATTTAATTCATGTATGCATGCCCAATGTTGCACATTCTAAACTCAATCCCCTGAAAAAACAAAGGGCACCAGTTTCAAACCACAGTCTTTTGGGATTTTTAACTTTGAATGACTGCAACACAAATATTAACTTGGGTATGCAGAAAGATTACAAAAAATTATGTCAACAAAACAATGTTTTAAGGACTTTGCCAGACGAGTGTAGGGCATAGCAATGGCTAAATGAACACAAAAGTTAGAAAAGCATGCTCATTTATGGCTTTTAATTCTTTTGGGTTTGACTGTGTTAGAGACTTGAGAGCGTTCAATGAAATAAATTTGAAGTAGACATAGCAAGATCTCTAAATTGAGCGCTATAAAAATTTAGAACAATTATTTGAGTTAATAGGTTAAGGTAGTGTATTCCATCAAGATGCAAACCACTTAAATGTAGTAATCAAATTTTGCCATTGACGCATATTGTGTGTCAAAACCCTCATCTTCACCAATTCTTTGTGAACAAAAAACAATTCCAACCAACTAAAACCTGCAACATTAAATGACGTCAAGAATATTAAGTTTTCAAAATACGAACAATTAAATGGAATCAATACATTTTGATCAACATATATACATAATCGGTGAAAACAACCAAAGGTTATTGACATTTCTTTCATAGATATATGTTAGCGTTTCAATTAGCACCTCTTGAGTGCTTATTGGAAACAGACAACTATTGCAAGTGTTTTAGTACTACTCTTCAAATTATAGAGAGGAAGATCTCTCTTTGTTGATGTTCTATGTAAAAAAGGTTTACTAAGGTTCCTATCTTTTTTACTCAACGGCAAGACACAAAGGTGCATAAACACAATGCGTCATAGCTAAGCTTTTCTCTAGTTTTCGCAGATCTTAATTACGACTAACTAGCTTCTAGACTATCCTACCTCCTCAAGATAAACAGAGCATGAGGGCATAGGAGCGAAACGGATGGGTGGGGTCACTTGAATCCTCCGTCTCCATAGAATATGGCCAAGGCTTTAAACTCTCGGATATACGCTTGGGATAAGGTTTTATGCAAGTGAACACTCTTTACGGTAGGTTGGATCAGAGACTTGCCAAGGAGGAGGAACCCCTGTCCGAGGTATAGGCTTGGAAACAACTTAGTGGAAACAACAAGGTACGATGATTTGGCTAACAGGATTCCTGAGGAGGTGATGACACCTGTCCAAAGTGTAGGCTGAAAGACAATTCATTAAACAGCATCGAACGATAGCAATCGATGACAAAATATCCGAGGAGGAACCCCTATCCGAGGAGGAGATTGAAACAATAAACTATTTGAGAACAAAGACGTTGGATCAACTCAAAACTTAGATCAAATACACATATGCCATCTTACTTTCTTCTTCAAGCTTCACCAAAGAATTACAAAGGTTGCGACAGCAAAGGCATGAAATCATGCACAATTACGATCAACCAACAAACTCTCATCCAAGAGTGAACAGATACAAACAAGCAAACTCTGGCAACAATGGTGCAGCAATTTTTCCTGGCAAATAAAAGTTAAACAAATAATGAACCCAAGGCTCTTATTTATAGAAACTCAAAGAAGTAGGCAACCCTAAAATCTCCTTGAGTTAACAATCAGTTCTTGCCAATCAGCAAGATTTATTCCTATGTTTAAAAGTAGGTGAGCAAGCAATTAACTGGAAATCTACTTCAGTTAACTGAAACTAAACAAAAGTCAAACTGGGGGTCTACCTCAGTTGACTAACACCTAACTAAAAGTGAACTTAACTTACAAATGTGTTTCCAAAATAGACATCCACCTTTAAAGGAGATCTGAGATCCACAAATCGTGGGAGTCAATTAGACATCCTAGATTAGTGGGATTTGACATGCATGATCTGTGGAGATCTGCAGTCACCTTGGAAAGGGGCATCAAGTTGACTTCAGTCATAGTTATTGCTATTCTGGAAGGTAGGACGTCCTTCTTTAGATGCTTTACACCTCTTCACCACTGTTCAACAATGTCTCTATCCAATCGTTGAATTCTTCACCTCCTGGGCAATTAATGCTTCTCAAGATGACGGTGTGACGTCTCAGCATCTCTTCACCTGTCAAAAGTTGTTGCTGATAGTTTATACATTTGGCAGCTGCTTCATCCAACTGGATAGACATGGCTACAACTTTGGCTAATTTGCAACCATTTGGATCATCAAGGAATGAACCACAGATGACATCTTGGAACTGTCTCTGCACCGTTCCTAGCTCAATGTATTCTCCTCCCTCATGCTGATATTCTACTTGAGGGAAGGATATTACTAACGTTCTTGCGAAGTTGATCATATTGGAGACAATATGCCTGTAGTCAATCAGCTCCACTGAATTGGCATCGTAGGCTTTCACCTTGTATGCCAATTCTTTCTTCCAATCAAAAAGATGGCGTTTGTTTTATGTGGTTGTAACTGATTGATATGCAAGTTGTAGATCAGCAACTATCGCTTCATCTCCCGGCCTTCTTTCTGCTGCCTTCAAGTCTGATTGTTGGATCTCTGCTTGGAGTCCATGTGCTCTATCTCTCAGCTGGTATGCTTCCACCAATACACACCGTCCTCTGACCACAAACTCATCCACTTGACTTCTCAAGTGTTTTTCGTACGTGAACAATTGATGATGGTTTCTCTCTGCTGGGAGATCTAACAACTCTTGAGGTAAAGCTGAGGAGTTGGGAGTGTCGTGCATTAAGCTTGAAATATACATTCTTAATTGCCGGTTTTCAGCCTTTAGGGCTGCTTTGTCCTGTCCATCCTTGGTCATCCTTTCTTGGATGCTCGCTGAGGAAATTCCGAGAAGGTCCGCCTCCACCTGACGAGTGGTCTTTCCAAGATTCACCTTTGATAGCGTGAAGTCTTCAACCGTCACATTATATATGTCTCTGTCCTCAGGTGGGGCAGCAATCTCTATGATGACCTTGTTCTCTGCATTTCTCTCTACATGTGTTTGCTTCTTCAACTTCTTCGTCGACATGTCCTGAGGGACATGGTCGAACTCTATGAAGTCAAGCTAATAGGACAGCCTTTCTCTCTTCCTTCCAAGGGAACTTTCAAGCTAGATAGAATCTCGAATAGCTTTGCTGGAAGGAATATGAGCCCCGAATGCTAGATGAACGAGATTGTGCCATGGTGATGTCTTGTGGTGGCGAGTCCAAGTCAATGGGACTTTGTGACCCCTGTGATGGTGGTGAAGTGGGTGGCTCTGTTTCTATTATAGGCACCATTTTTGCTACAACTGCTTCTGCAATGGGTTCCATCCCTGCTGTGATTATTTCAATCACTGGCTCTGGTTCAGCTGCAGCGGTCTTAACTATCTCAAGTAAATTGGTGGTTGTCTCCACTTGTACCTCTTGTTGATTTGTACCAGCAATCCCTTTTCTTCCCCATGTGCTTCCTGACATCCGCATTCCTTCGGGAAGGATGCTCATCTTCTTTTGTCTAGGTCTCTTCTTGGACGTGGAAGGTAGTGTAGACTGAACCATTGGTGGCTCTGATCGGGGAAGTACTACCTTCCTTGTCCTTTTGATGTCAAGGTAGAGTCGACTATGTCTGACTACTCTACCCGTTTTTTCCTCTATAGACATACTCTCTTTCACGTACCAATCCACTATGTCGAGTGGTTGTGCATCCACCTGATCCATGAAGAAGGAAGGAAGAATGACTTCTTCTTCGTCCTCAGATAAGCCCTCGATGTCCTCTGACATAAAATCAGCAATTTGTGAAAGCTTGAACTTGCTATAGTTCCTTCTTCGCACCTCAAACTCATTGTCGTAGTTGACCCAATCTTCTATGGAAGATTCATGTGATGAGCGTTGCTCGAGATGTGTTGCGAAGAGTCCTCTTGGATCGTATGATGACCTCATCTCAATGAGGTACTTGAGATTAAATCTCACTATTTCCTAGCTCATCAACCTAGCATCAGTTGTCGTCTTGCATCTATAGAGTCCCATCTGAAAGGGAAAGTTTGCAGCTGACTTCTTCTTTTGGCGAAGCTAAGAGTGAACCTCGGCCAACTGCCTCAGAAATTTCATGAACACTACCTTATCTGAAGGGTAGCGTGGCATCATGGTGGGGTGACCTTTGTAGTCGTACACGCGTATGTAGGTGAAGGTAGGGAATTGGATAAACCAATCCGCCCAATTCACCATTGCCGCCTTGGCTGCTGATGATATACGTATGTGCATCTCATGGTCTAGCTCTCGCACGGTGTGCATGGTGAAGAGGTCGTTTATCTTCTTGAAGTGTCTTTTCACTTGAGTAAACTCAAGACGAGGAAAGTATTCTTGGACCTTCTACACACCTAAGGTTCCCATTGTGTTTAGTATTCTGAATTCGCTTTGGAAGGCAATCAGGTATACTAGGTAGGAACACATGTGGAAATGATGCTCTTCTAGAAACCTGGTAAATTGTTGGTGGAGTGTCACTGATTAGAGGGGCCCAGTCGTAATGTTCTTTCTTGCTAATGATTTTACCAATGATATAGAACATCCATGACTGAAAATGATTTCCCTCCTCTTGTCCAATGACTCTGCTGAGTAGAGTGATTAACACTGCGTACTCATCTCTAAATTCTCCTCACCCAACCAATTTGGGCAAGCTGGTTTTCTTCACTTTTAACCATTGTTCGGCCATTTTTAGCGAACACTTGTCTTTTGAAGCCTCGAATGCCTTTCCATGTTCCGTCACAAATATGACCTTACTGGTAGGGCATGGTGGAATTGTAAAACATGTCTCAATGTCCTTCAGCTTCAAACTGCAGATCACTTTTCCATCCACGGACAGGATTTCTCTTGTAGTAGGGTTGTAATGCTTGATGCAAGTCATTACAAGTTCTACGCTTTGTAAAGTGATAGGAATGGATGCAACTTGGAACAAGCCGAACTCTTCAACGTTCTGCAATGTAATTTGGTTCATGCCCTCCAAGTCCTCAGAATTGACCTCTAGGTTTTTCTACCATAAGTCTGTGTCAGTCGTTTTCAGATAATCGTGGTACAAGACCGTCTTGGTCTTCTATTGTACCTAGGAGTACTGCACTCTGAAAGACTTAAAGATTGACTGTGCACTTGACCTTGTTTTGACACTTTTCGGAAACCCTTAAAAATAGCGCCTGCCAAGAAGTATTTTTCTGGGAAAAATCTGGCACGTGGGTTTTGCTCATGCTTGAAAGCTGAATAGACCCAGTTCCTTGGATTTTTTATTTGGAGACTTTTCCGGAAAGATCCCTAAAAATAGGGGCAACAAGTTTGTTGATTCTGGCAAATCTGAAAAGATGGGTTTCACTGAAAAAATGGGTTGATCATACCCAGTTGGTTAGATCTGAGGTGGCCTGCGATTTCCTATGACATGCAAAGAATTTTTTAGACAGAAGAGAGGAAGTAGATTGAAGGTGGATTGGAAGTTATAATTTGCCACTTTGCAAAAATCTGCCTTTGGAATCAACCTTGGAGAATAAAACCTTTACTACCATTGATCTTCAAAAATATCGAAGATCCGTTCAAAACCTCTGCCAGATCTTGAAAATACGTTCTTGGGAGCAATTTGTTGTTTTATCCTTCAACCTGCAAAACAATAAGTGAGAATGGCACGCCTAGCTTGAATATATGATGTTTCAAGTTGAGATCCACCAAGTATGGGCGCCAACTCATGATTTAGGCCTGATTTGGAGTTCAAAAAGGTGATTTCCACTAACTGTGGAGTGCTTGGCCTCTTTTTTGCCTCCAAAATTTGTTAACTCAAGTCAACATTTTGCTTTGACTTCTTTTATGCATCCATCCTTGGGTTTTGATCATTTTCATCATTTTGGCAGGTTGAAGTGCCTCCGTTTGATCTTCAATTCTGGTTGCTTAGTTGATCTTTGGCAGTTGCTGATAGATCTTGTCGAGATGGGATTAGCCTGATGAGATATGCCTGGGAGAGATCAACTCATCAAACTGAGTTTGAGCTTCCAGAATAAAGGGCGCCTTTCTTCAAGAGGGGTGCTTTTGGCTGTTCCTTAGTCAATTTTCATTGACTGTTCTTCGTTTTGGCCCTTTTAGACCCCCCCGCATTTTGATCTGATGTTCCCGTTGACGGATGAGTCAGATGACTCTGCCTGATGGTGCATCGAGTAACCAACTCAGTCCTACAAAGGATGGCTGACTTCTCAAGTTCAGACAGTGAGTTTATGCCCTTTAAACTCAAGGGCGCCCCTGGCCAGTAGGGGCGCTTTTAGCTTGTTGACTACTTTTAACCATGTTTCAAACTGTCTACTTTGATTTTTGTCATCAGATGATTTAGTTGTCAAATTCCTCCGCTAACAATCTCGTTGTCGAGTTTCGTCAAAGCTGAGAAGGTCATCCTGGAGGGTAGTAAGCAATCAGGCTGAATCTGTATGCTTCAAAGAAAGGGCGCCTTTCTCCAAGAGGGGCGCTTTTACTCTATACTTAGCCAATTTATTGGCTTGTCCTTTCAGTCTTTCGTTCTGGCTTTTTCTGCTTGATCTCAACGTGTGATCGTTTGGCATGTCCTGTGAAAGTGTTGTCAGATTGATCACGTAGCTGGGAGGGAGCTGAACAGATGTTATGTATGAAGCAATTGCTGATAGATTCATCAAATGCCTTGAACTGAGGGGCGCTTTTGCCATGAAGCTCACTGATTTGATTTGTTCATTGCTTGCAGGTTCTCCATACTTCGTTGACGTTTGCCCAGTGATCCTTGAAACGAATGATCTTGTTGATAGTTTCGTTGTCGAGCCAGTACGAACGTGAAGAAGATGACTGATTCGAAGATGTCAAGTGATTACATTTGCCCTTTGAGATCCAAGGGCTCCTTTCTTCAAGAGGGGCGCCTTTTCAACTTTTTGACATCATTTTGCCTTGGTAGCAAAAACGTCCTCCTTCCAGAGCTAGCCAAATTTTGGCCTTTTTCATTTTGAGAATCTACTTCGTTTGAATAGCATCTTTTTGACCTTTTCCGCCATGGCTTCTTCATTGGTGCTTTTGAAGTTTATCTTTTAGCACCTATTACTAGCCAATCTGCCATTAATGGCTACGGAGCTCCTAACTTTGTTCTTGAAAAACGAGAATAGACCCACCAGAGTAAAACATGTATTTTGATGATTTTGACTTGTTCAATGTGATCATGAAGTCGGTTAACCCTATCAAAATCATTTTCAATCATTTCTGGGAAGGTCCTATTTTTAGGGTTTCCTTAAAAATAGGGGTATGAAACCCTAATTTTTAGTTTTTCAGAATTTTAACCATAGCTTCCTTGACAGAAACCCCAAAGACCTTATGTTTGGTTTGACCTAAAACAGACTTTTGATGGCATTTTTACATGATTTAGCTCAATTTACACAAAATGCCAAAAATTTAATTTTGGGTACAACAATATACTACATAATCTGTCAAATATTTATCACAGTATTATATAATTTCACCAAGGTCTATTTTGTGAAAAAAAATAAAAAAAATGAAGGTACGAGCAGTGGAATGGATATGTGTTTGGTTATGAAGTTGTCACAAATATTGACAATACTTTAGCATTCAAATTTATTGCCACTGTTAAAATGTGCAAATCATTGTTGTGTTTCAGTATCAGTACTTGAAGCGGGTTTCTCAGACAAGCATAAGGGCATCAAAGTCATAGTATGACATCAGCAAAGTATGCCTTCATACTCCAGGATATGGTAACACTGAGGGAAACCACAAACTATAACTGTAAAGCAATGAATTGAAAGGGTACTCTATGAAGTGAATTCCACAATCCTAATCATCTAATTTCAGCTTCAAATTCATGAGCAGCTAGCTATATTATGCAAATAGATAGACAACCAAGGTGACAAAGGTTTCAAGCTCAGATGAAGCATACATTCCTACATTGAAAAGGTGAATTATGTGATGAGATACTTCAAAGAATTGAGGTGCAAGGCATTCAAATCTACATTGGCTAAGGCCTGCAGGAGATCGTTTGAGTCCAAAGAAAAGGAACAAATGGCTAAGGGGTTAATTCATAGTAAAGAATATTCCCAACAAACAGGAATAACTAATGCAATGCAGTTCAAGCAAATATTATTAGAATGTGAAAGGTGAAATGCTGCCCATGTGGAAGCTTTGGACCTTGAGTACAGAGCATAGCAGGGAAAATTGTTTGGGGAAAAAACGGCAAACCAAAAGTATAAGATTTTTTGAAAAAATTGGGAAAAAATTGGATTTAAAAAAAAAACATAAAAAATTGTAGAAAAAGAGACAAAAACTACTTTTTAAAAGAATTTAAGGGAATTTCCATAGCATAGAGATATAGAGAACAACTAAAATAGAGAGTTAAACCCATAAATTGTAGAAAAAAAGATTTTGTTGTTTATATTCATATTGCTAATTACATTGCATTGCACAAAGCATACTTCATAGTGCATAAATAAAAACTAGATGGTTACAGTTGACAAAATTTCAATTACAATATAGTTTGTACAAAGTCAACCTAGAAACTAAGTACAAACTTCCAAAAAATCAAACATAGCCAATGACTCTTGCTACTACAAATAGAACTATGCTAGAGGGCTGCAAGCCTTGATGATGAAGCTCCTAGTTCAGAGCCTTTCCTGAGTCATTCAACCTCATAACTATCCAAGTTGGCCTCTAGGATCTCAAAATCCTTAGGGTCAAGAAAGTCAATAAAAAGATAGTTTTCCTTTGTTGAGCAGACATCATAAACTACAAAACGGGAATCAACTGGTTCGTATTTGTGATTTAACAGTACTTGCAATTTCTAGAACAGTGTCAAAGAGAACTATATGAAGAGTGTGAAAGGGAAATTATATGACAAAGGAAGCAATTGCAAAGTTCAACTTAATAGGTTTTGAATCAAATAGCCCAAGATAGAGTAATAGAAAATGCTTTTGAAACAGAATTGTACATCTCAAAAGACCATAAATGATATTGAAATGTTCTCATTGATAACTATTCTAGCAGATTTGTAAAACAATAAAGGGAGTGTAAATATTTTTCCATTAGATAATCAAGAGTTGCTAGTACAAAAGAAGAGAGCAACTATTTGAGCCACAATTTTAGCTATTATTATTCAAGTAAATTTTCCTTGATTTTGCATATAAGTGGATGATGGAGTTAAAAACATTGATGGACTTTGAGTTGAGAATTTGAGAGATTATAGGTACAAGTTTCAATGGAAAATCAAAACAAGAGGAACATTCCCTTTCAATGGGACACTTGTTGCTGAAATCTATCTAAATCATTAAAGAGAAAATATATGAGGCTTGCTTCAGGAGGAATTAAGATAAGCCCACAAGATTAGGGCATGACTTCTCTCCAGGCATGCATTAGTTTGCCTAATACCTATTTAACATGCATGGAATGCTACACTATACATGTCTAAAGAATTCATGTATTGCTATTGTACTCCTTGCAAGCCTTCTAAACCTCCATGTATATGACGATCCTAAATGGAATGTAGTTCCCTAACAAGTGCAGGGAATGCACTTAAGCAATGAGTTTCACCAATTAACAGAGCATTAAGCTTGCAGAATATATAGGAAATTTAAATACAACCA
>CM021104.1:242094452-242128228 GCA_007115665.2 Sequoiadendron giganteum | reverse complement strand
ACAGACGGTGCGCGAATCAGAGCACTCCAGCTCCCGATGTCAGGGGTCAAAGTATGGTGTCCAGACGAAAGTTACACTTTTGTCAAAATGGTGTTTGCGCTTTCACAGGCCAGGGGTGCCCTTCTTTTTGGGGTTCCTGATGCACCTTTCAGATGCCTTACATACAGTCGTTGGATGCAGAATACTTCCAGTCACACGATGAGTCTATTATCCGGTCAGCAGGGTTCATCGTTCACTGTCAGCAGCAGTTTGAAGCGTCAGATAGCAAAATGGAGAAATGGCTAAGTCTAGAATCATTGCATCAATTTAATCAAAGGCGCCTAATTTTTTGAGGTGTCAAACATTGATTTTAGCAATTGCAACTCCCAGTAGACATTTCATCCTTGCTACGCAAGCTTCGCAATGGATATCTCAGCTTAGTCACCCGGAAATCAGAGTTGAACATGACCAACTATAACTTTGCAGTCAACTATAAAAAAGTTGAATAACTCTTGCAAATGGATGCCTAGAGGGTCAAATAAGGACTTTTTGAGATCAGTGAAGTTTGTCGGGTGCATCTAGATGCTATGCATCTTTTTACTGGCTGATTAAAATAATATTTAATATTTGTTTTGCATGCTAAGGTATTAAATGGAGATTTTGCTCAATAATCTATTATTGGCGCCTTTTTGATGCTAAGTCTCAAATTCGCATGATAGAGCAAGTGAATATTTTATTATTGTTTTAATCTCCAAGACTCTGAGTTAGTATCAGTTCAGCTGGAGGGGGTCCAATCAAAATCTTTCTTTCAAAATCAGGGTTTTTAATCTTGCAATCATGCTTCTATGGTACGATTTTGCTCTATTTATGCAAGCATAGCGTCCATTTTTACTCGTCCAGCTTAGCAGAAGCAAATTTCCTTCAAAGTTGGGCGAATTTTCATCAGCAATCAAGATCGAAGACATCAAAAATATTCTTTTGCAAGTACAAATCCAGATTTATCAGCAAAATTCAAGACAGAGTGGCGATTTTGGCAGAAGGAGAAAATAAAATCATAATTAAAAAACATTAAAAAAACGTCTTTCTTCTTCTCTAATTCTTCCATTTTCTCGTCTTAAATTCTCTCGCATGTTTGAAGAATTGGCAATTTTTGACAAAACAATTCATCTGGGTCAATTCAGAATTGCTTCCTCAATAAAACCCATGTGCCAGAATTTTTCAGGAAAATTTGTTCCAGAGCATCAATTCTTGAGGCTCTGATTTTCTTAACTGAAATTCCTTTGCATGGTTGAGTAGAAGTCAAATTTTCACATTTTTGACATTTTGGGTTGTCTTAGAATATTTTTTTGAGCAAAACCCATATCTCAGAATTTTCTGTGAAAATTGCCCTCCAACGAGCTATTTTCAGCGTCAGCAGGGTATTTTTAGCTTTCCAGAAAAGTTGTTAGAATATAGCCGTGTTCACAGTCTACAAGCGAGTTTTTCAGAATGCAATACACTCAACTCGAATTCAAGACCAAGTTAGTCTTGACTCAAGACTTCATTGGAACTGTTGATACGAATCTACATAAGGTGCTTCTAGAAGCACTTTTAGATCCACTCAAGATAAGAGATTCGATAATTCAAAAAATTCAGCAGTTTGGCTTACTTGAGGCCGCTTCCATACCTATCTCAGTTCATTGCGTAGAATTTGAAATGTCTTGTATTAAGCATTACAATTTCGTTGCATGGGAGATACAGTCAATAGATGGGCATGTTATTTGTAGTCTCAAACCCCTAGATATCGAGAGAAATTTTGGTATTGCTCAACATCCAAGCAGTCTAGTCATTTCCATGGACCAATGTGAGCGAGCATTCAATGCTGATATGGATAAGTGTTAGAATAAGATGGCAGAGAGATGGTTAAAGCAAAAAAAGAACAAGTTGCCAAACATTGTGGGTTATGGTGAATACAAGGATGAATACTCGATTTTGATTACAGTTCTCAATCGTGTCTCTGGTCATGCAGATGCAAACGTATTTCAGCCTTGGATGTATTATATCATTGGTAGGATCATCTCTGGGCAAGAGCATTACGACTAGGCATCCTTCATCAGCAACATTCTTCATGAGCAAATCACCAATTTTCTAGTTGCACACCAATTTCACATGTGTTCTTACCTCATATACTTGATCGCCTATCAGGGTCAATTTAGAGGGTTGAACACGGTGGGCATACTCAGTACACAGAAAGTTTATCGTCACTATGATCAACTTGAGTTCACAAAGGCTGAAAGACATTTCAAACATGTATATGAGGCTTTCTTGACATATACAATGAGGAACTTAGACCGGGAATTGCATGTTTGTATCTCAGCAATTGCTAGAGCAGTGATGGTAGATTGGGCGAATTGGTTCATCTAGTTCCCTACATACACTTACATCCGCGTCTACGGCTACATAGGAAATCCAGCCATGCTTCCACGCTATCCTTCGGATAAGACAGTGTTCATGGAGTTCCTGAGGCAACTATATGAGGTTCATAAACATTTGCACCATTAACGTAAACAGGCTGCCAACTTTCCAATGCAGTTCAGAATCTATTGGTGCAAGACGGCAGTTGATGCTTAAAGCTGCAGGACAAGAGTTAGAAAATTGCAAACTCAAGTACCTTGTCGACACACGTACCTATGATCCTTGGGGTCATTATGCAGCTCGCCTTGGTAGTCGCCTTTATCATAAGCCTACAATGGAGGATTATTGGGTGAACTGTGATGATGACTTTGAGGTGTGCAGACGCAGCTACAGTAGGTTCTCTCTCCCGCAGATATCTATCTTCTTGGCAGAAGATGTCGGAGGTTTGTCAGAG
Organism: Sequoiadendron giganteum; assembly: GCA_007115665.2. Lineage (NCBI taxonomy): Eukaryota > Viridiplantae > Streptophyta > Pinopsida > Cupressales > Cupressaceae > Sequoiadendron > Sequoiadendron giganteum. The sequence continues at coordinate 242,125,401 of CM021104.1, read as the reverse complement.
GATGAGGGAGATGCACTTCCTCAGTTTTTTAGAGAACAGGTTGACATCCAACCACTGCCGACTGTTGATTGGTTCGCCAAGGAGTTCTCATCAGTGAAGGAGAGGTCGAGTAGAGTTATTCATAACAGTATGCTCTACCTCGAAAGAAAGAAGTCCAGGAGGGTAGCCGTGCCTAGAACAAAGCCGCCACCGGTAGGTGTTTCACTACCTTCCTCGTCTAAACCCAAACAAAAGAAAAGGACTAACCCTCCTAAGAAGAGTTCAATGCCTAATAACTCAAAAGGAAAGCCACTTGTTGTTGATACACATGTGGAGCCTGTCAAAGAAACAGTTCAAAGTTTGCCACAGTCTGAGGTTCAACCACGCATACTGTCACCTACACCTGAGCAGTCTCCAGTTCCAATTCACATTGATTTGGACTTGGACACACCACCTCGCAGTAACACCTCTACACATTCTCTCTCGTCAGAGCCTCTCATTACTAGTACAAATCCTTCCAGTAGGATTAGTCGAGATTCATCTTGGCTTGAGAGTCAACTAGGAAGGAAGAGGAGACAACCATCGTATATACTTGATCATTCAGATTTTGATCATGATTACCAGGATGCGCCTGACAAGAGGATCAAAAAACAAGTTCATGTGGAGAGGAAAGCAGGTAAGGAGATCATCATTAAGACTGTCGTACCTCCAGAGGATAAGAATCTAAACGAGATTGAAGCTCAGGACTTCGAAGTGATCACAATCAACGTTGGTAGGAGTACTCGCCAGATAGAGATTGATCTCCTGCAGGTTGCAACAGATAGCACAAGGGATAGGAAGATGAAAGATGGAGAAGATAAGACAGCCCTCAAGGCTGAAATCCAGCAGCTTCATCAATACATTTCTAGCCTTGTACACAGAACAGGAAATGCTATCACGTCACTCCCACCGATGTTAGAACCACCAATAGAACAGGATCAACTTGATCACTTAGTTGCATATGGCAAATGTTTGGATGATTGGGAGGAGGAGTTTGTTACTAGAGGCCGCTTTGTGCTTTCAGAGTTATACCAATTGCAGTACAATGCACGTGAGCTTCGTCTACAACTTCAAGATGAGGAGCATGACTTGGCTGTTAGTAGGCCCAGAGATGAGATCCTGATTGCCAACCTGGGGATATCATATGAATCAGTCACAGATGCAGAAGATAAAGAGGTTGTCTACACTTGGAGGACACAGTTGATCTTCAAGGTGAAGATAGAAGAAACAATTGCATTAGAGTTGGCTGAGAGCAAAGAGCACGTCACTAGTGCACTCTGTTACATGAGAACCTTCATGTCTCAACTAACATGCCAGTATCAGCGTGTAGGTGTTGACTATGTTGAGCTTGCTGACGTTCAGTTAGAGTTTCAGGCACTCATTCACAATATTTTCAGTGGAGAGACCGTTGGCTGTAAGATGAATCAACTTACGATCATGCCAGCATTGTTTGATGAGGCAACTAGGAGTAAAGGCGAGTTTCAGTATCAAATCACAGGCGGAGAAGACATTCTACATAGGCACGATATACTTCGACGGAGCTTCAGATCCCCAGAGGGTGACGCAGTCAACAACCTCGTGGATGGGTTGATTGCTCGAGATCAGGGCCAGTAGACTTCAGTTCCCACCTTTCAGGATAGACCTCAGTCACGGCAGTTAACTCAACGCTTCTTTCCAAGTTAACTCGTCTCACATCTCACGCATGTCTATCTTGGAAGTATCTATGTTCACTTGGAGTTTCATTTAGGATTTATGTTAACTGATGGTAGTATTCTAGTTAATTTGCTTTCAATAAGGACATGCATACTTGCACATTGTCCATTTAGATTAGATGTACTGGTTAACTGATGGCAGTTAATTGTATAGTTTCTTTTATTAGGGTTTAGCAATAAAATCTTGCATGCATTGCAAGACTGTAGTTGACTCAAGGTGATTTTAGGGTTGGCTACATCTTTGATGTCTATAAATAAGAGCTTTTAACTCATTTGTAATTAACTTTTGCATGCAATGGCAATATATGATGAGCCTACCTTGCCTGTAATATTGTTATTCTGTATCTGTTCATGAGTGATTACTGTTATAAAAAATAGATGAGCCTACCTTGCCTTCATGTTATTATCATGGTGTTTGTTCAATCTTATTTAAATGGGGTTGCTAGTTTGATCGTTTGTTGTATGTGTGTTTTGCTAATACAATTTGTTGTCCTAGTTGCTTACCTTTGTTAAGTTTATAATAAGCCTATTCAGAAGAGCAAATAGTTGAGCCCACCTTGCCTTCACGTTGCAAATCTGTAGTCAAGGCTTATCGTTTGATGTGTGTAATAGTAAACCTATTCAGCCAAGCAGATAGTTGAGCCCACCTTGCCTTCATGTTGTGAAGTTGTACCCGATTTCCCGTATATTCGTTTGTTTTAATAGACTTCTTCTCGGATAAGCAAATAGTTGAGCCCACCTTGCCTTCATGTTGAGAATCCGCACCTGAAGTTTATCGTGTAAACACATTCCTACTCCATTTCCTCATGCTTTGTTTTCTTGAGGAGATTGGATAGTTTAAAGCTTTAGTTTTTAGTTGTAGTTAAGACTTGCGAAACCAGATAAAACCCTTAGCTGCAACGTCCTTGGTTTCCTTAACCTTGTGCCTATTCCAACTAAGTCGAAAAAGATAGGTTTAGATTACTTTACTTTAGAAACGCATATCAACAAAAGAGGGAGCTTCCCCTCCTAATTTGAAGAGCACTCATTACGCAATGTGCATAGCTATCCGTACTAACTTATACTCCAAAGGTGTTAGTTATTACGCCAACAATTTTGATATAAAATATTGCTATAGTTCATTTTTTTCAACACTAAAAGCTGATTTTTATCTTTCTGATAGGAACCATTCTGCTTCCCGTTCCACAATATTTATATATTGTTATGTATATGCTTTTGCTTCCCACTTGATTATTCAATTGTCACTACCCTAAACACTTGTCATTAAAACTTGATGGCCATTGTCAAATTGAAGCTCCAAATTATCGCACTTTGTTAGCATCTGAAAAGAAAATTTGTCCCAACCTAACCTTGATAATCTAAACAACCACCTTGGTATTATTGTTGACAATTGAAATGTTAAAATTCTTTTAAATGGTCAGGATCACAAGGATTCCAAGAAAACAAACCTCTTTAGGTTGATATCAAGCCAATAGAGTTTCATTTCAATTTAGTCTGGCTTTCTATATTTACTTTTGGCAAGTACTCTTATTAAGTTCAGATATGTTAAAAAAAACAGATAGAAGCCTTACTTAGTATTGACGATATTGTCTATGATTTCCCCTTAATTTGTGTCTTTGGATGTATATACATGGAAAACATTACTACGAGCCTAAGGCAAATGATAGTAGTGTGGAATATAGAGAAAAAGAAGCACATCTCTTAACCATTCCATGTCAATATCCTTAACATTCAAACATAGAAGCATACCAAAGAAGGTGTCACTATTTTAATGTCCTTAACATCTATTAGAAATATAAATCTATTCAAGGTCGCCTACCTACAATTTGCCTCAGCAACCTAATGAAATCTAGTGAATCTTTGATGGCGAACCATGTCCCAGTGGCTAGCACTCAATTTTGTGCTAAAAATCAACGAAAAAACAGATTAAATAGTGATTTCATGCGGTTAGGGTTTTGCGACGGGTTGGTTGGATGATTTTTTTGCAATTTAAACCCTTAAAAATTGTTGAACATCGTTGAAAAATTGCAGCTGATTAAATCACGATTTTAGGGGGGAAAAATCATTTCAGCCAGAGATTTTTTTTAAATCGCGATTTTTGCAATTTTTTGAGGATTTATGCTTCTATGGTACAGAGATTCATCAAAATATGATTGGCATGGGTTTGCTCTTGTGATATTGTCAGTTCTTCTCCTTTGTTTCCCTTATTTGTAATTCATGGTTTTCAGGAACACAGATTTTAATTTAATCGTTAGCATTAATATGCTGGACATGCTACTTCCCTTGTTTGGTTAATGTAGAAGCAGACACCAGACCTGCAATTATAAGCAACTAATAAGATTTGATCACAAAGAATGCAATCATGGCTACACAGGCAAATAATATTAAGAAGCATAAAGCCATTCTGAACAGCCTTTTCAGATTCCTCTAGGTATGTGCCAAATTGCTAACTTTGTAACAGGGTCAGAAAATCCATCCATAATCAAAAACAGTTTCTTTTATCTGTTGTAGTTGTGAATGCAATGAATGTATCTTATGCACAAAAGAAGATGCTTTCAAAGAACCTTCAAGAGGTTTAAACATCCCATTCAGCAGGAGAACAGTAACTCAGCAACCTGTGATTGCATACTCTAGGTGCACAACAACTACAACTATGGAGCTTTGTACAGAGCACATGAATTGTTTCAATACCCAAGACTTAGATTATATCAGATTATCTATATCAGCAATTTGAGGAAATTTGACTATGGAATAATGAATGGGAACTTTTCAGTCTTTTTGTTATATGGATTTGGAACTTTTACTCTATGATTTCTTGCCGCTAAGAAAAGTAGTTGATGACAGTAAATCAGCATACATGATGAAATAGAAAAACATTCTCTGGGGTTTCTCCTCTACAAAGCCAGTAGCTAGTACTGCTTGCAATGATTAGTTCCAATTTCTCAGATGACTTAACAGTAGAACACCAGGCACATCTGTTCATTAGGGGCTTCCATGGGTGAGAAACCAGAAGTCCTTAGTAGATTGGAGATCGTTAATCTACAATTTTCAAGGCCTCACTGGTGGACTCAGACTATTACCATCGTGGATCTCGACTTCTGAAATTTTATGGGCTTCCCAATGAAAGCTACTGCAGCTGATTCATAAACAATAGGGGGCCAGGATATCAAGTCCCGTTATTCGAATTAAGATAATTAATAATATTATTTAAATTGGGCCCAATAATCTCTAATTTTAAGGACAACTTAATAATATTATTATAATAAAATAAAAGGTGTTTTTAAACACTAGTATAAAAATAAAAGTATTTAAAAATATAGAAAATTAAAAGTATTTTTAAATACTTGGAGGGAAATTTAAGACCCAAGGGCCCAAATTGAAAAGGTATATCAAGGAGGTGCCTTTTTTCATTTGGAAATCATTCAAGTTATCATTTGCATCCAATTTTCACATTTGGGCAGTTTGTTCAATCTAGGGCATCCAGGGACAAAAACCCTTGGTTTGTTCGAGGTTTGAGAGGACAAAAACTCTCTTAAATTCCACATTTGGGATCAAAGGTGAAAACCCTTGCTTCCAATCTTGGGTGATTCCATCTAGGAATCACAACTGTGCTGGTTTGTGGAGGATTTGGAGATTTTCTCAACCTGCTAGTGTCACTACAGTGTTTTATGCAAGTAAAAATCATCATTTCATCACCAACAGCAACACATATTTGAGGGTTTATATATTGAGTTTCAGATTTTATTTTATTTTATAGATTTTGGACATCATTTGGAGTTGGATCTGAGTTACACTAGCTGAGTGCTACATTGACAAAGTAGAATTCAGAGATTTAGGGCACTTTATCAGCCAAACCCTAGTGACTGGAAATTTCAAGTATTTTCTTGTGTTCTTTTAGAGGCTGATTACCAATATTTGAGACTGGATCTGAGCGCCACATACAAGGAAGGTTCACTATAAAAATCAGTGGACATTTTTAGAGCTCCTCCATCTAGGAGCTGATCACTGCATTCTTACTGACCGCCAAACCCCAAGAAGAGTCTGTACAGATCTGGTTGGCAGTTTAATCAGTCCAAACCTTATTGATGTTGTTGCAGACTTTGTGATTCACTGGGACAGCTTATACTATCATCGTGCATCTCCTGTTCATAGTTGAGACAATCCATATAAAGTCATAGCAGCAAGCGGCAGTTGTACAGGTTGCAGATTTGTCATAATTCAGTGCATTCTGTTGTATAAGCACTTTCAAGCAATTTGTGAGTGGGTTTGGTTATGTAAAAATTCTGAATTTGTATTATCATTCTGCATAATCAGACTATATTTATTTTCAGTGGGTAAATTGGTAGTCTAGGATTCATAAGTTGTATTCTAAATGTATGCCTGTCATACACTACGAGCAGCAATATATCATTAAGTTTCTACTCTGAATTTGATAGATTTTCAGTATATGAGGATTTTATGATAGCTGTCGATAAACTTGAATTGATGCAAGAAATCACAGTAACCTATTGTGTGATCAGCCTTGCAATTAATATGCAGTTAGTTGTTGGGTCAATATTTGACTCAAAAATCCCAAAGAATACACAAAAATCAGAATGCTACAAAAATAACTAATTAAGGACATTACACAGGAACCATTGAAGCTCAGTTCAACCAAACGCTATGATAGCTGTCGATAAACTTGAATTGATACAAGAAATCACAGTAACCTATTGTGTGATCAGCCTTGCAATTTTATGTGATAAGCCTTGCAATTAATATAGAGTTCGTTGTTGGGACAATATTCAACTCAAAATTCCCAAAGAATACACAAAAATTAGAATACTACAAAATTAACTAATCGGAGACATTAAACAGGAACCATTGAAGGTCAGTTCAACCAAAAGCCATCGATAGGGAATACTCTGGATGAGAATCTGAGGATTTGCAAAGGAGCTCCTCAATGATTTTATGAGCTGCAATCACTGCTGTACATGCACAAAATGTGCTTGTTGTTAACAACACAGAGTTTCGTATTCAAGAAGTCAACCATTAAGATTGAATGCGATATCTTTTTATTTTAGTCGCCTCCAATAAATTCGGCTTCACAATACAGCCCAGATTAAATTTGGCTTATTAGAGGACATAGCACGATTCCAAACATTGAATATATTCCCCAAAATGTAACCACCACACAGCATCATAAAAACTGAAGCCGCATTTCCAACAATACATGCCAGCACTAAAGAGTTTCCTTAAAAAATTCAATCAATAAAGACAAGTCGACCTTGGCAAGATATTTGACACTTAAAAACAAAATCTGACTTTTCAACCATGCTGACAATGCGAAGAAGACTTTTCAAACTGATGACCCATATGCTGACAAGTAGGCACCAAAGAAGCTGATGCAGACACACATTCTGCTCAAACAGATACCCAGGCAGGTCATGTAGGCAACCTAGGAGCCCAAGTTGCTCAACCAAGCAAATAGACACCTCAACCAAAAAGGCAACCAGCACAATTAAACGGTAATGAATAATCAGCAACTTGACACATAGTTCTGATTTTCTGATAACACAAATCCATCAGGCTGTTCTACATAAACTTTTTCATTTAGATTACCATTCAAAAAGGCAGATTTCACATCCATTTGGAAAACTTTAAAACCCTTAAAAGAAGCAAAGGCCAAAAACATTTTGATTGCTTCTAAACGAGCAACAAGAGCAAAGGTTTCATTGAAATCAATACCTTCTACCTGAGCATATCCTTTACAAACAAGCCTTGCCTTGTTTCTCACCAATTGGCCATCTTCATTCAACTTGTTCTTGAAGATCCATTTTGTACCAATCACATTCTTGTCCTTAGGCCTTGGGGCAAGATCCCAAGTTCCACTCTTTTGAATCTGATCTAGCTCTTCCTTCATAGCAGCTACCCAAGACTTATCATCAGCTGCCTCTTCAAAGATTTTTGATTCAATCATGGACAGCAAGGATATGTCTTCATCCTCATAATAATTCACATTCCTTCTTGTTGCTCTAGGTCTGTCCTCTTCTAAAATCTGATTGATTGGATGATTCTGTCGTGTCCCTATCTTAATCGGGACCTAAAATATTAAGAGGTGCCATATAGTGTTTTTAAACACTTTGAAATTTAAATTAAATTATTAATTAAATAATAATATTTAAAATTTGTGGCTGACTGCTTTATAGTTGGCGCCTAATATTAATATTTAAATTTTGTTTCCTTTTGGGCTGACCTATTGGGAGGCTAATTCAATTTGGTATTTATACTAAGTGCCTTGTTGGTCTTATCATCACGAAATTTGGACATTCATCTTGCCTACATCGCAGGAGACGTAGTCTACTAGCGTGGCACTCAAGAGGTGGGTGTAGCTGCACCCTTGAGAGACTTTGTGTTTGCTATCAAAGCCTTTCCTCCATTCGTCCTTAACTCCTTGTTCATTGTTACCAGTGCAGACTGGCTGAAGAGAAGAACAATAGGGCGATCAGGTCGAGCCTTTGGCTCTAGCCGTCATTTGCAAAAGCCAAACCATTCTGTTTCAGAGGTGACGCTAGCAATATTCAAGTTTATGGATCCCGCTGAGTCAAAGATGGATTTTGAAGCTACAGATCACGGCTTTCTATTGGCATTCTGAAACATCACCTACAGTTGCGACACCCACTGGAGGATTGTATTGTCACCATGCATACACGATCACCCAGGAAGATAGCGGATTTGAGGGCTAGCGATAAAGGTGACGCCACCTTTGGGCGGCGACTCTATTATCGAGCTACCATCCAGGCCAGTATTCACATAGTAGATTGTTCACCAGGAGTTTGGCATAGTCGATTATTTGTTCAACTTGTAAATGTTTCTACCTATATTTCAGGAGTTATCAATAGCAACTCTGCTATATCGAACTGTAATGCATTTCATTCATTCTTAAATCAATTGATGTGTTTCAGTTTTGCCCTTATTGTTGTGATCACTGTGTTGGGAGCTATTGCTTCTATGAGAGTTTACTGTTGATTGGAAATACATTCTGATCTGGAATTATTTTGCAGTCATTATTACGTCTCCCCTAACCAGTTTCAGTGTTTATTCAGTCAAGTTCTGCCCTAGTGTATTACAATGGTATCAAAGCCACAATCCTGTCAACCTATGGGTTTGAAGATGCAGACCTGTAATAAGAACTCATGGAGAAGAAACTTACCCACGTTTTTACCAGAGGAAGAAGAAAGGGATCTGAAACAACGACTCCTGGAGAATTATTGTAGCAGCCTTAAAAACCCTTGGGATGTTCAACAAAGCACAAAAAGATGATCCTGTTCGAAAGATATTCGAGGACCAGTTACAAAAAGATGAGTGTAAGCTTGCTGCCTATTGTCATTATTTGAAAGAACCTGTTGTTTATAGGTCCATTGTCACATATGAAGAATATTTGAAGATATTCGCTGAAAATAGAAGGAAAGATAAGGAAAGATTGATGAAGGAAAAATTGACATTACAAGGGGATGCTGAGATAGAAATCAGGAAACATGAAGAACCAACCATGGGGAAGGAGCAGGGAAACGAGGTACAACCAAAAGTAGAGACTCTCCACCCTAAACAATAAGGTATGAAAGTATTCAAGCCTTATGTCAATAATCAACAATATTTGGGAAAATGTGATGATAAGGGTTATCCTACGATGAGAAAGGGCGAATTGCTAGTCATCAATCAGCTCATGGGTAAACAAGGGTTTGAAGGGAAGCCTGTTAAAGTGGTCCAAGCATTGCCCTCCTATGATTAGCTACATGGAGATAACGATGGGGGTTATGAGAGGGATGATACGACCTTGGGGACAGCCAAGGAAAACAAGCAAAAGCCCACTGTTGCACCAACTAATGGAGAGCGCACAAGCCCTCATAACAGTCACAAAGTCGAAGGAAATGCTGTTCTAGAGTCTACCAAACCAGTTTCGATCGATCAGCAATATGGAGGTATGAATACTGCTAATGTTCTATTGGGTGTGCCTAGCATTGCTTCACCAACCCTCCCTCTTATTGGTAAGGAACCAATTTGTGTTTGGGACAAATTGGATAGTGTTGACACTCATACTTGTGGAAGCAATACAGAAATATTGTTTAGGAGTGAGCAAAGTAACATTGATAAAGATGATTCAAGGAATCACTTAATGATGGTGTATACACCCTCTAGACCAGCAATTGAAGTGGACTATGAATCTACTTGTGCTCGGACGCCCTACTCTTATGATGGTTCCTCTATTGTGCAAGATGATGATGATACCTTGAATGAAATTGATGTTGACCCAGCCTCAAAACTAGAGTTATGTGGAAAAGAAGTCATAGAAATTGTTAACAATGGGAAGTATGATTGCAAAAATAAATCAGAAATGACTTATCAGATTGTTGATGAAGATATGGGATACAAATCAGAAACGCTGCATGGAGGTTTTTTGCCCCATGAGTCACACTCCTTGGGATGGCAATTAAGAATGAATGATAGTGGGATTATGGCAGCTCTAACTCACTTTGATGACATTCATAAGGTGATGGCAGATTTATGTGGGAAGGTCCTAAGGGGACATGAAAGGCCTAAAGGAATATCTTTGGATGTTTTGCACAAACTCCAACAAATGTTGGCGGTGGTGGAGTCAAGCTTCCTACATTTACTTGTAGATAGGGATCATCTCCTTGCACTTGTTGAGATTTATGAGGATGCCTTGAGAAGGAAGGAGGATGAAGGGGATGATCTCACTCTCGAGTTTAAGGGCAGCAAGAAGAAGGCAAAGAGTGCAGGCAGAGAGGAAGATATCGAAGACATCGCTTGCAGCCATGGGAGACATGATTGGCACTTAGAGGCATTCCACGGACCAGCATTGGTTGATAACTATTCCCTCATGAAAGGAGGAATGACTGAGAGTGAGGAGGATATCATATTCGAGTATGAGGGAGAAACTCCTACCAGACCGAAAATTGTTGAGGAGTATGAAATGATGAGGAAGGGGAAGCTTGATGGGGCTGAAGACATCAAGGCGAAGTATGAATGTTGTTCTGAAATTTTGGTCTGGAACAACAATCTTGGGGCCATGCCTAGCATTGAGTTTAGGGTTCCTACCCATAAGAATGATAGTAAGAAGTTTTCTACTATCATGGGCATACACTTGGGAGACAAACGTGGGATCTCATGGGTGTGTCCAAGGCACAAAAGGATTCAATTAGTGGAGCAGTTCATGACAGAGAAGGTTCAAGACATTTGGTACGAGGGGAATAAGCCTTGCATGGTGGCCAAGCAAGTGGAGCAATCAGATTTGAGGTATGTTCTAGAATTCTTGACTTGTCTACATAACTTACTTCATGAGGAATTGGTATCACCTCTTTTAGGAAGCCACTTGAGGACTTGTAACAAACACTTGGATGGCATGACGAAGCACACATGTCGTAGATCAGCTATTTGTCTCATGCTTTCGCATGTAGATGGAAGGAAGAGTGACTCAGACTTGGTTGAGCTTTTGTTCATACAAGGGGAGCTTAAGGAGAAACAATCCCATCATGAGATTATCCAACCTTCAGAACTCATAGCACAACCCATGGATACAACTCCTTTTGATTGGCACACATCTGGAGGAATAAAGTTACAGTTAATCTATGATCTTAGGGTTGAAGATAATAACACCGATCTATTTCAGTTTCGTGATCATGAAAAACATCGTTACTTCAAAAATGTTGATGGGAATGTCATTTGCAGCCAAAGGTGCAAAGAGGACTTAGATCTGCAGAACTCCTGTCACAATGGAAAGCATGCAAAAGAAGGCATTTCAATAAGAGATATAACTTGTAGTATAGGGAAGATGGACTCTTTGATTCAAGTTTATGATTATTTCTGCATATGGGATCAACATTACTTTCCGATGGTCAAAGGCATGTGGGTTGAAAGGAAGTCTATGAGGGAACATACAGGGTTGATTGTGCATCCCAACCTTATTGTGAAGAATCTTGACTCTCAGTTCATAAAAACATGGAGCTTGCAGTGGGAGCATTTAATCCAGAATTGCATACAAGTCAGTTGGTCCACACTTCGGAAGATTATTGCCGACAATGCGGTGGAAGGATTTATTAGACCACAAGGGAACCCACATCGAGCCCAATTTGAAATCAGAATAGTGCAGCAAAAATGTGGTGACATACTCACATTGATTCCTATGATCATTTGGGGGTATTTGGATAACGTCAACCGTCATCATGTGCATATGAGTTGGCTGCTCTCCCAGCTGAAGCCAAGATGAAAGGGGAGAGTTTTTAGACAAAAGTTGTGGCATTCAACCAGCAGGGGATCTCAGCTCTACAGACATTACATCATGATGGAGCACAATAGCATGGTGATAGTTGACATTTCTAGTCCTACAAAATTGCTTGAGGACAAGCAATATCCGGGTGGCGAGGATTGTCATGTCCCTACTTAATCGGGACCTAAAATATTAAGAGGCGCCATATAGTGTTTTTAAACACTTTGAAATTTGAATTAAATAATAATATTTAAAATCTGTGGCCGACTCCTTTATAGTTGGCGCCTAATATTAATATTTGAATTTTGTTTCTTTTTGGGCCGACCAGTTGGGAGGCTAATTCAATTTGGTATTTATACTGAGTGCCTTGTTGGTCTTATCATCATGGAATTTGGACATTTGTCTTGCCTACATCCAAGGAGACGTAGTCTATTGGTGTGGCACTCAAGAGGTGGCCGTAGCTGCACCCTTGAGAGATTTCATGTTTTCTATCAAAGCCTTTCCTCCATTCGTCCTTAACTCCTTGTTTGTTGTTACTAGTGCAGACCAGCTGAAGAGAAGAGCGATAGGGCGATTAGGCCAACGATAGGGCAATTAGGCCAAGCCTTTGGCTCTGGCCACCATTTGCAAAAGCCAAACCATTATGTTTCGGAGGTGATGCCGGCAATATTCAAGTCTATGGATCGTGCCAAGACAGAGACGGATTTCAAAGCTACAAATCACGGCTTTCTATTGGCATTCTGAAACATCAACTACAGTTGCGACACCCAATGGATCATTGTATTGTCACCAAGCATACACAATCACCCGAGAAGATAGCGGATTCAAGGGCTAGCAATAGAGGCGACGCCACCTTTGGGCAGTGACTCTATTATCGAGCTACCATCCAAGCCAATATTCACACAGCACATTGTTCACAAAGAGTTCGGCATAGTCGATTATCTATTCAACTTGTAAACGTTTCTACCTATATTTCAGGAGTTATCAGTAGCAACTCTTCTTTATCGAATTGTAATGCATTTCATTCATTGTTAAATCAATTGATGTGTTCCAGTTTTGCCCTCATTGTTGTGATCACTGTGTTGGGAGCTATTGCTTCTATGAGAGTTTACTATTGATTGGAAATACATTCTGATCTAGAATTATTCTACAGTCATTACTACGTTTGCCCTAACCAGTTTCAATGTTTATTCAGTCAAGTTCTGCCCTAGTGTATTACATTCTTTTCAATAAATTTTGAAAAAATCTTGAGAGATGTTTTAATAGTGGTTCTATTTTGATCATGAGAAGATATATGTCTAGCTGATATATCTTTTGTACCCAACTGATTATCTGCTGCTACACCTTCTAGATGTGTATCAATCCCTCTATTTTGATAATTTCCAAAAGTATTTCCAGCATTATTACTTGTTGTCCCAGCTTGCACACTAGGAGAAGGTTGCAGATTAGCACTTTCAGCTTCACCATTTTGCAAGTTCTCATCATAACCTTGCAAATTTTCAGAGGAGTTAGATATTTCATGAGCTCTAACATTAGTACTTTCAACAATTTTATGCAGTCTCTTGTTAAACCACTTATAAGCTTTACTCTTAGAAGAATATCCTAGAAAAATACCCTCATCAGCTCTAGGATCAAATTTACCTAGATTATCCTCATCTCTTTTAATATAACAAGGGCTACCAAAAACTTTAAAATACTTAACAGAAGCTGCCTTACCATACCATAGTTCATATGGTGTCTTGTTGTGTTTTGCTCTAATCAGCCCTTTGTTCTGAATGTAGACTGTTGTATGGATTGCTTCCTTCCAAAAACAATCACTCACTTTGGACTCATTCATCATACTTTGTGCCATCTCTTGAACTGATATGTTCTTCCTCTCAACAACACCATTCTATTGAGGTGTTCTCGCAGCTGAATACTATCTCTTAATTCCTTTCTTTTCACAAAAACTTATGAAGTCATTGGATGTAAACTTTCCTCCATTGTCTAAACATAAGCACTTGATTTTCAAACCTTTCTCATTTTCAACCAAAGCTTTAAAAGCTTTAAACTTCTCTAAAGCCTCTAATTTCTCCAAAAAAGTAACCCAAGTCATACGTGAATAATCATCAATTAAAAGCATAAAATATCTTTCACCTTGCATGCTTGCAATTGTTGTGGGACCACACAAATCAATGTGTATCAGCTCTAGAGGTTTCGTGCTTGAATGGTCCTTTGATTTGAAGTTCCTTCGAGTTTGCTTACCTAGTTGGCATTCTTTACATACAGAATCAGAAGGTTTAGTGAGATGAGGCATATCTCTAACCACTTCTTTTCTGCTGATTTGAATGAGACTATCAAAGTTCATGTGTCCCAATCTCCTGTGCCATAACCATGATTCACCAAGTTGACTCAAACAACAAGTCTCACTCTTAACATCATCAAGAATATACAAATTATTTTCTGCCCTACTAGCATCAGCAATGTGAACACCATCTTTACTGATTTTACAGCAATCTGAACTGAAAATTAAACTATGTCCTTGATCACATAACTGACTAACACTCAGCAAATTGTGTTTCAGACCTTCTACAAACAACACATTCTCAACTTTTGTTTTGCCATCATTCAGCATCCTTTACCTGTTACCTTTGCAGATGAATTACCTTACCTTGCCTCCATTAGATGGGTCAAGAACTTACTCTCATCTCCGGTCATGTGTCTAGAGCAGCCACTATCCACATACCAAATGTCCTCATTTTGTGCAAGAAGGGCTGTTTGCACAATCAGAGAATTTATTGCAGCTTGTTTCTCCTTCTTTCTCCAAACTTTGGTGCTTTCCATTGCATTGTCCTTTGAATCTTTCCTTGAAAATTCTGCCATAACACTTTTGCAAACCCTTGCATTGTGTCCAAGATTATTTCACTTATAACAAACAATATTGTAATTTCTCAAAGGAGCAAAAGAGTTCCTATTCACAATTCTAAAATCATTTCTAGTAGACCCTCTACAGTTCATTTCCTTGCGTCCAAAATAATTACAAGCATAACAATAACCATAAAAGAAGGTATTGTTAAACCTGGTCATATGTGCTTGTCTAGAGGTAGGAGTACATTTAGAAGCATTATTTCTGATTTTTGAAAAAGAAACCATTGAGCTACCACCATTTAATGTATGTTGTTCTTCTTTTGATGATTTAGAACATTCACCTTCTCCAAAGCCAACTCCACCTTTATTAGTAGACTGTTTTTGTGAGGCCAAGAGATCATCCGGAGATAGAGAACATTTCTGATTTATAGTTTCATGGTTCAGCAGTGTTGAAGATTTCTCAAACATTTTGAGAGAAACAATCTCTGCTTCAAGTTTCTCACAATTTACTTCTTTTAGCTTGATCTGATTTTTCAGATCCTCTCGAATCTTCTTTGCCTCTTCATTCTGGATTTTAAAATCAACAATCAGTTTTTCAGCTTCTTCGATCTGATTTTTCAGATCAACCACCATCTTCTCAGCTTCCTCAAGTGCTTGAGATGTCTTCATTTTGTCTTCACTCTCTACTTGGAGCAGCAGCTTCAAATTTTGATTTTTCTTCTTTAGTTTCTTGATTTCATTGAAGGCAACTATTAGTTCTAACTCAAAATCAACTCTCTCTTCTTCTTCATCATCATGTCCTTCATTCTCTTGAATCAGATTTTCAGCAGGTGCTTCTTCCAAGGCCATACACAAAATTTCTTCACTCTGAGATTCTTCATCACTTCCTTCTGATGAATCACTTTCTTCTTTTGAATATAGACTCCTTTTGGATTTTAGAGTCTTCTTTTCTTTTCCATTATACTTCTTGTTATTGTATTTAGATTTCTTTTCATAACTGTTGTCATCAACAAATGGACATTTAGCACCAAAATGTCCTACCTTTCCACAATTAAAACACGTGAGAGGCATCTTCTTCTTGTATTTGTCGAAGTCCTTCAACTTTCTCATGAACAAAGCTTCTTCTGAAACAGAATCATCATTCGAACTATCACTTGATACTTGTTCTTTTTGTTTGCCTTTCTTAGATGCTTTGAAGGTTGTCTCTTCTTAGATGAAGATTCAGTATTTGTCCTCATTTCATAAGCTGTCAATATACCATGAAGCTTGTCAATAGACATTTTGTCAAGGTCAACCATCTCTTCTATAGCAGAAATCTTTGCATCAAATCTTAATGGTAAAGACCTTAAGATTTTCTGAATAACAACACTATCTTCAACCTTTTCACCAAGACCCTTAAGGGAGTTCACAACTTCATCTACCCTTACAAAATAAGCAGCCACGTCTTCTTCTTCTTTCATTCTCAAACTTTCAAACTGCATTCTGTGAATTTGAAGTTTGGCCTTCTTTACTTTTTCATCTCCTTCATATGCATTCTTGAGCTTATCCCACATGGCTTGTGCAGTATCATAGTGCATGACTTTTACAAATTCAGATTTTGAATATCCACACAATATTGCATTCATGGCCTTCGTGTTGCTTTCAAAAGCTCTCTTTTCATCAACAGTGGATGGAGGAGCCGAAGGTACGGTATAGCCTGACACCACGCTGTTCCAAACATCAAAACCAAGTGACATAGGGTAGGCTCACATTCTAACACACCAAAACGCATAGTTGGAGCCATTAAACGAAGGAGTTCTACTTGTTGCAAGCCCTTCAAGAGCACTCATCTTGTGTGCTAACAGGACCAACCTCCAAGCTTTTAGGCTCTATTCTAAAGGAAACCTCACTCTAATACCAATTGAGAAGCACACAAGAAATACTGAGAGGGGGGGTGAATCAATATTTCAAACCATTTTTTAAAAACTATGAGTGCATAAAACTATATAAAGCATATAGAGAACAACCACAAGACACAAACACCAAATTTCTTGTGGAAAACCCTTTCGGGTTAAAAACCACGACATCAAATAGCTTTCATTAACAAAAAATGGGCTCCAACCTAGATTACAAAAAAGAGAGCACCAACTCTCTGAACAAACTGAAGCACCAACTCCAATAGCTGAAGCACCAACTTCAGAAAATAAACACCATGCTAAAGAGATTTTGATGATATCCAAAAAGAAAACCATGTTCCACGAATCTGTTTCAAATAGACAAAACTAAGTTCTATTCTCTACACACTCTATA
The DNA here is from genome assembly GCA_007115665.2 of Sequoiadendron giganteum. NCBI lineage: Eukaryota > Viridiplantae > Streptophyta > Pinopsida > Cupressales > Cupressaceae > Sequoiadendron > Sequoiadendron giganteum. Next base: position 242,108,268 of record CM021104.1, on the reverse strand, counting down.
AAGTCTGAAACAAAATTTATGATCACACCATCATCAACTGTACACACAGCTTATGCCCAGAACAATTTTTTCGTGCCCAAGAAGAAAGAAAAGCATTTTTTTTCTTTTTTCACCATACAAATGTCTCACCCATAATAGTTTTTTAAAAACCAAACTCAATACCATAAAACTGAACCATACACCCAGTAACACTAAACTCGTGAATGCAAAAATTTGGGGAAATGAATTAGCTAAGAATAATAAAGACTGAAACTGGCCAGCAAACAAATAGCTAATGCTGAAGACAAAAAAGACTCTACAAAAATGTAATTAGCTGCCTTCACCAGAATTCTGAAAGATCCTCTTAACGGGTCATTTCAAAAATAATAAAATTTAGAAACTGACACCAGGAAATAAGGAATGAGGCAGAGATTTTTGAAAGACCACAAAAATTATTCCATCAATTTTGACTTGCACAAAGCCGCCTCATATCAATTTTGAACAAGATTTAAAATCAATACTAAATTTTGAATGATCCGCCATCAAAGGAAACGTGCCAGCAATAATCGAGGCAATGAGAATATACGAAGGAGAATAAGGAAGACCACGATTTCACTAGAATTTGATTTCGTTTTTAAGGCTCACACAAAGTAAGAAACAGTCGTGTTGGTGTACGTTTTATCATCCACCGAACACACAGAATAAAATGTCCAAAGACACTCTATCCTCTCTTGAACAAAATCACCGTGTATGCTAAGATTGCGAGAAGATCATATGGCAACTCCAAGGTTTCTTTTGTCAGGTCTTGACATGTGGATAAGCTCAAAGGGCGTCGTGATATGCTGGTAATACACAAAGGGACTTACGTTAGGAATCATTCACAAGTTTAGGACTTAGATGGTTTTAACGTTAAATGCTCTTTCCTTCGGGGCTTTTCAATTGTAGAACTTCAAAAAAAGTGTAAGAAGATAAGGGTTTAAGAGCTCTAATCTATTCCTAAGAATTCAAGAGACGGTAGAGATTTGGTGAAACTGGTAACCACGCTTTGCTTCGCCTCCCTAGGACAACTACACAAAGTGGGTGCAATCTTCAAGGAGTGTGATTATAATTTTCATGTCTTGAACAATACTCATTCAGACAAAAGTTAAGCATCCACAATTTAAAGCTCAAGCTAACTTTACGCATTGAATAAAAATCATCTATTCAAAGAAAGTATGAGCTAAGTTTCACCAATCAATTTATCAGATCTTTAATTCATTTAACAAACATTCAAATCAAATTCTACTTTAATTCTAATCTATTGTTGAAGGAGATATGCAACCTTGCAAACCACTTGACAATAAAAGAGATTCAAAGCAAATCATGCATAAGAGCTTTTATTATTGGAAGTAGCAATGCACAACAATTTCATACTACTCTCTTCACACTTTACAAATGAGGGGCGAGCTCAATTTATAGGCTCCTCGATTACAATTCAATGGCCAAGATTGATTTCGAATCAACGGTCGAGATTACAAAAATATAACCCTAATTAAGGCTTGTCACAACTATATACCTCTCCACCAATGAGAAAATTGCATTCTGGGACACTTGTCTTTCTGCTAAATATAAACCAATTCCATGATAAGTCAGGTTCATTGAACCTAGACATGTTGACTTGGAACAATTTGATTGGTTGGAAGATGACGAGGCGCCACCTCAGCGTGATGGATGTCCTCCTTGGTCTCCTTGTTCTTTTTCCATGCACTTGCATTAGAATATCTTTCTTTGCCAACGACTTTGTCCTTTGTGCTTGTTTCTTCCTAGCTTTGATCTTGGATTTCCTTTGAGAATTTGATTTCTTCTTCTCACTTGCGTTTGAATCTTTGAGGTCTAGAAGTCTCCCCTTAGAGCAAATGTCTAGACTTGAAGTTATTAAAGATTTTCTTTCCTGATTGCTTTGAAATTACTTCAAGTGCCTTGAATTTGGAGAAAAACTCCCCTGTGCTTTCACCACAATGGAGGAAATTGCAACTTTCTCTATGAAGTATTTCCCATACTTAGCCGAATTTTGGCTATTCAATTTCATTTTGTAACACCTTTATGTGGACCATTCAACACTTAGCCAAGATTTTGGCCATCTCTATGCCCGAATGAACTTTGCCTGTGGATTTGCCTTCAATTCTGAGTTTGGCTTGTGCTGAACAAGGATTTTATTCATTTCCTCTTTACTTTTCCTCTTTATTCCTCTTCATTTTTCCTGTTTTCTTTCCAACACTTAGTCAAAATTTGATTCTTTTGTTGTAGGAAAATTCCACACTTAGCCATTTTTTTGTTTCCTCTTGGCAAATTTTACCATGTTTGTCTCTAACCTTGGCGGACTTTGGCACATGTCATGCCATTTTTCTATTATGCTTGAGCGGACTTCCTCATTGGCAAGCCAATTCTTTTTTTTCTTCCTTAGGCGGACTTGGCTGCTGGTTGGACAATTTTCTTTTATCATGGGCGAGCTTTGAATGATCTTGGACATTTTTCCCAAGTGTCAAGGCGGAGCTCATTATTGTTTGGACATTTTGAATTTATAGCATAGCGGACTTCACATTTTCCATGCCATTTCATGGCAGATTTCATTGTGTCTTAGGCATTGTTATTTTGACCTAGGAGGATTTCATCATTGGCAAGCCACTTTCCTTGCTAGTTGAGTCGACTTCATGATCAGAAGGCCAATCTTGGGCGGACTTTGGACTTGGCAAGACATCTTCCTTCATTTCTCCTTGGCAAACTTTGTTGTGTCTTGGACACCTTCAATTTAGCCTTGGAAAACTTCATGATTGGTTGGCCATGTTGGGTGGAGTTGCTCATTGCTTAGGGAATTTCCTTGACACTTAACCAAATTTTGAAATTTTATTCTCCAAGGTATCAACGCTTAGCCAATTTTTTTAGTTTTTCTCCCCAAGGTATCAATACTTAGCCAATTTCCTGAGTTTTCCTTGGTGGATTTTATAGTTGTTGTGCCACTTTGCTCATTTGCTAAGGCGGAGTTGATGATTGTCATGCCAAATTTTCTCAAATGTTGGGCAAGCTTCATGCTTAGCTTGCATCTTTCTTGGGCGGAGTTTACATACCCTTTGCCATGCTCTTTCTTGGAGGGCGGACTTCATGCTTTCCTGGACATCAAACTTGGCACATGTTTGGACATTTTCCTTCTCTTGGGCGGACTTGGCCAATTTCATGCCAACTTTACCTTGGGCAGACTTCACCTTGTCTTGGACATGCTTAGGTGGACTTGGCACTTGGCTTGCCATCTCCTCTCTTCCTTGGGCGGACTTGGCACTTGGCTTGCCATCTCCATACTTAGCCTAATTTTGAGTTTTCCTTTCCTCCTCTTCGCTAGGCGGACTTTACCAATGCGTGGACATGCTTCTCTCTCTTCCAAGCGGACTTGCTTCATGCCATGTATTCCTTAGTGTTGGGCAGACTTTGATTGTCTTGTGCCATCTTCTTGGTGTCTAGGGCGGACTTCAAGACTTTCATGCCATTGTGCAATGCGAACTTCATGATGGTCTTGCCATGTTCTCTCCAAGGTGGGGCGGACTTTGCTTGTGCCTTGCCAAGTGCATGGGCGGACTTCATGATGCCTTAGCCATTTCCCATCTCTCCTCATGGGTGGACTTTGTGAAGTGCTTGACATCTTTATGGCGGACTTTATCATGTCTTGGACAATTTTCTTCATTCCAAGGTAGGGCGGACTTCACCTTCAGTTTGCCAAAGGTAGGGCGGACTTCAAGACTTTCTTTCCATGGCTGGGCGGACTTGGCTTAAGTCTCGCCATCTCCTCATGCTCCTTGGGCGCACCTTGCCTTTGAAATTCTCATTGCTCTTTGACACTTAGACAAATTTCTTGCTTTCCGGATCATCTGGATCAAAACCCTGATTTGGAGATCCTTGCTTTTTACCTACTTTTTATGATTTTTCCTTGCTTTTTGCTCTCGAAGGTGCAAAATTTCGATTTTGAAGATGAACATTGACTCCATGACCTATGGGACACCACAACCTGAAAAGGTCACAACACGTCGCAATGAAAACAAGCTTTCATTACTACTCCAAGTCGACATCTAAAAGGCATCAATTAAATTTTGCCAGAATGAAATAGCTCGACTCCATAAAAAAATGTCTAAGCATATATTAGTCTCCGCCATAAATAAAAAGGAATTTTGAGTTTAGAATTCAAGCACCCACAATAGAAAAACAGATACTATTTAGCCGTCTCATTAAGAGTCACCTCAAAGAAGAAATACCCGACGCAAAAACTGAAGGATGGCTCGATTCAAAATAATCCGATTATTGTTCACAAAATAATCCTAACCTGACACTACATTGACGACAAGCCTGAAGCTGACAAATTCAAAATAGAGAAGAGGCGTTACAAAATCTGAGGCCGCCCAAAATAAATCACATCTTCAAGAAGCCGACCATTAAGATTGAATGCGATATCTTTTTATTTTAGCCGCCTCCAATAAATTCGGCTTCACAATACAACCCAGATTAAATTCGGCTTATTATAGGACATAGCACGATTCCAAACATTGAATATATTCCCCAAAATGTAACCACCACAAAGCATCATAAAAACTGAAGCCACGTTTCCAATAATACATGCCAGCACTAAAGATTTTCCTTAAAGAATTCAATCAATAAAGACAAGTCGACCTTGGCAAGATATTTGACACTCAAAAACAAAGTCTGACTTTTCAACCATGCTGACAATGCAACGAAGACTTTTCAAAATGATGACCCATATGCTGACAAGTAGGCACCAAAGAAGCTGATGCAGACACACATTTTGCTCAAACAGACATCCAGGCAAGTCAAGTAGGCAACCTAGGAGCTCAAGCTGCTCAACCAAGCAAGTAGACACCTCAACCAAAAAGGCAACCAGCACAATTAAACGGTAATGAATAATCAGCAACTTGACAAGCTCAAATAAACCTTGACATCAATGACAAAAAATCCAACAAATATTTAACTCCAAATTCCCAAAGAATGCACAAAAATTAGAATACAATTAACTCATTGGGGACATTAAACAAGAACCATTGAAGCTTAGTTCAACCAAAATCCATCAATGATTTTATCAGCTGCAATCACTATTGTACATGCACAACATGTGCTTGTTGTTAACAACACAGAGTTTCGTATGCAATTGGCAGATGCATAGCAAAATGCAACAACCTGTTCTATCATCCTCCTGACTTGTCCTGAAATGGGAACTTAGTGCAGAGTGTAAACCATAGAGACCCATATACCATAAACTCTAGAATTCTGAAATTGTGAGTTACCACGTATGCAAAATATAGATACACACAGAAGGAATACAGATTGCAAGATAAAATGACTCTATAAATTGTGATCTCATGCGCTACAATCAACTAATCCATACCTAGTTCTAATCCCAGTCAAAGTCCAGCCTAGGTTTGGCCCTAGCCAAAAATTGTATTTTTGAAAAAATGTAACTAAACCTAAACATGCATTTTTTAAAGAATTTGGAGCTTGATTAAAATCAATAAAATCATGAAAAATGGCATGTGCCATGAAGACCTTTTCGTCTCAATGGGCTTAATTTGGACTTGGTGATAGGTTATTGAAGGTTTATATCAAGGCTACCCTCTCTCTCCCTACCTTTATATTATCTTAGTTGAAGCTTTGGACAAGTTCCTCTCAACTGAAAGGAGAGCTTTGAAAATTATTGGAACTGAGATTGTTGATGGGGTTAGAGAGATTACTCATGCCCAATTTGTTGATGATGCCATCTTGTTAGGGGAAGCTACCAGGCTGAATGTCAAAAGGATAAAGAGTTATCTTCACATTTCTTTCACTTGCTTTAGGAGCTGCCATTAATGCCAACAAATGCAGATTTTACACCTTTGACACCTCTACTAATGAAAAGCAATTTTTTTTCCTGGAATTCTTCAATTTGTGCAAGATGGTGTTCATATGAGCTTCAAAATGAAGAGCTTTGGTCAATAGCTCAATGTTTTGCAGAAAATTAACAAGTGCATTCAAAGTTTCAGCAATAGGTGGGTAAGTCTCATAGACCGATTGGTTTTAATTAAATCAATCATCTCTAACCTTCTCATCTACCAGCTCACACTTTATCATGCCCCCATCTTCATTTTACATGCTTTAGACAAAATAATACTAATGACTTCTTATGGCAAAGGGTTTAGCAAAACCACAAGAAAAAAATTCCATCTTGTTGGCTGCCATAGAATCTCTAAAGAAAAACAACAAAGAGGTCCAATCAAATCTATGCTTGTTATGCGCAACACTCTAGGAGTTAAGCTTGTTTGGGCTCTCCTCAATCCTCCAACTCTTTGGAAGCATATTCTTGTTCTTAAATATGGCAATGGCAAAGATGGCATGTACTTGCTCAAATCCATCCTTCAAAAGCCTAGTGTCTCTAAAATCTAGCACCAAATTGTTAGAGCTATTGATTTGATAAAAAATAATACTTCATGGACCCAAGAAACATCCAAAGCATCAAATATTGGGAGGATCCAATTCTAGGCCACAAACTTTTATGCTCTCTCATGTCAATGACCTTTCACCCATGAAGCAGCTTGGGGTGGAAAAATTTGATCACCTCATTGAGTGGGATGTAAATCTACCTAAATGGTCTCGCCTCAATGGTGTTTCCGAGGAACTTCCAAATGAATGGGTGCTAATCAGAAAGAAATTTTTGGGTATCCTTCCTACTAATCCTCATGGTGTTGACAATTTGATTTGAGGTGAAATCAGCTCTTTAGGTTGCTAATAGCTATTTAGTCAAGGCTGGCGTTCATTCTCTCCTTGCTGGAGAACCTCTTGACCGCTGTTTGCATAGCATATGGAACTTCAATGTTACTCCCAAAGTTTTAAAAAAATCAATGGCTTGTCTGGCTAAACAAGATTCTTGTTGGTGAAAATCTCATTAAGAGGGATATCATGGAACCATATACCTGCTTCAAATGTTTTGAAGCTTGTGAATCCCAATCTCACCTTTTCGACTCCAAAGAGGCCTTCTCCATTTGGATTTCTGTAACGCCCCGCCACGCAACCCTAGAGGAAGTTGCAAAAAGCTACCTAAACGAACTAATTTTTTTTTTTGTTTAAGTACAATTAATAAGCAAGCTCACTAACTAATGCCAACATCCTCTAATGTTACGAGACAGAGATTAAATAGAACCTCAACAAAAAACATGAATTTAAACCATGCTAATTATTTAAATAATAAATAAACACATACATTCCAATTAAGATGATTTACATCAAGCATAAGAGATAAATTTCAAATTCATTAATCCATTCATTAAACAATAAGGTTACAACACTCATTCCCCAAATGAGGCAAGTCCAATAAATAAGATTACAATTACAACTTCCACCTCGATAACAATAGAGGGGTAATAATTTACAAGAACAACTAAAAAGTAATAAAGCAAGAACGGAAACTGAACCCCACGAGCTTTCCAACTGGAAATCTTGTCCACACGAACATGAAGAAAGCCCAACAGATTTAGGTGCACGCCACCCAACCAAGTGGAACCCAAAGGCCCAACCCCCGTGCTAGGAGATAGTAACAAGGAATCCTAGCCAGAACCATCTACCTCTAGACACAGGTTAAAACATAACTGAACCAACTGACACAACCAACACATGTACCACACAAGTACAACTCAAACATGGTCACATTGCTTCCAGATATGAAACAGATCAGGTATGTTAAGGGAGCCATACACATAATAACAAGTACCAACTGTTGTCCTAGACAGAGTGTCATCACATAGTTCGTCATGGGTTTACCTCTGGGAATCTTCATAGGCTCCAGCCCCCACTAAGGGTTATCCTGGTGGCCTCAACCAAATCCCGGCCCCCATACTCACTCATGCGGAATCAAATACCTTCCGTACAGACAAGATAGATGACCTTGCCTTTCCAGGCCTTCCCACTCATCCCAAGTCTAAACAAGCACTTGTGTCTATGAGTGACATAATTATCTTGATTAGTGAGAAGTACCACCTAATCTTCTAAGTATTATTTTAGTTATCACTTAATTAAACCACTTCCAAAGGTTATCCAGTTTACCTCTTTGGGCTTTGGCCCCTACAGAAGCCACTCTTCTACTTGACAACATACCAAACAAACCCAATCACCAAGGGTGCCAAAGTGCAAACAAACAAGATATCACGACCACTCCTTTCTCAGGAGGTGACATAAGTCAAAACCCTCTCCAAACACGAGAGGTACAAAGATAACAAGTCACTCCTTACAAGGAGGCACAACTCACATAGTCCACTCCAATTCCAAGAGGCACAAAACATCCCCGTTCATAGAAACCGAGTGACAAACCAGTTAAACGCACTACCCAAGGCAATCCCAAGGTTGACCAACACATTACGACAACCTACTACCTTGAAAACTCAACTGGAAGGCTTGTCAAAGGCTATGACCCACATTTCCCAAATGATAACATAAACAGTTCATGATCAAGGCGAGCATTAAAATTTACTTTGGATTCACTAAATCCATATACTCATTAACATTCAGTAATGCATTGCATTGGATAAACTGAATTAAATATGCCATTTCAATAAGGAAGAAATTAATACTAGCCATTTAATTTCCCTATTAGCATTTAAATACATGATAAATTAACTAGTTTAACAAATGAATCAAAATTCATTGTTTTAAATAAAATATCATTTTCCTTATTAATTCCCTTGATTTGAGAAAACATACTATTTAAAATTTAAACTTCTCTTCTTTAAAATAATTTTCTGAATAAAACAATGATTTTAAAATAATATCTTCATGCCTGTTTTAATCTACCTGATACGAATTTGCACAATATTAAATATTAATATCTTAAAATTATATAATATAATAATAAAATAATACTATATATTTTATTATTATAAAATATAATTAACAAAATAAAATATTATTATTAAATCTATTTTTATTATTATTATAAAATATAATAATAAAATATTTAAAGTTCATATTTTATTATTATAAAATATAATAATAATAATAATAAAATAGATTTAAAAAAATACAAATTTTATTTATTTAAAAAAACTTTGTTTTATAAAGAAAAGGCGTCGAAATTGTTGGGCCGCGCGCCACGGTTGGGCCGCATGCCATTGACTGGGCACCGCGCGTCATTGGATGGGCGTCGGCTGTATCCACAGTCAGCCCCCACAGTTGGGTGCAGCCCCCACAGTTGGGTGCGGCGGTGTAAACACCGTCGACCCAGCTGTGGGTGTCGACTATGTATACAGCCGACCCACGGTTCTGCCGGGGGAGTCCGTGCTAGGCACGACTCCCTCCCCATGCGCCTCCCATGGGGGCGCAGTGGGGAGGTGAGCCCCCAGTGCCTCCCCATGAATAAAAAAATTATTTATTTAGTTTTTATAAAAAAAAAACGCCAAACCAAAACCCTGCGGATTTCAATCCGCTTCTGGGTTTTTTCTATTAATTTTCATTTACAAAAAATTTGCCAACATAACCCCCTGCTTGGCATATTTTAAAAATAGAATATATATATATATATATATATGTATGTATATATATTAGTTTTCAAAATAAAATCCAAAAAAACACTTGAGAAAACCAAATGAAAACATGCATTTACAGTCAAGATCAACATTTTATTTGAAGCATTTTATTTTAAAGAGGGGTTTTCTTGCTAATTTGGAGAACAAAATCCCAACTGTGTTTCCTTTGCATTCAAACAGCAGAATTCAAAAGCTCTTTCCACATGATCTTCAACCACAATGTTTAAGATTTAAAAATCTCAAAAGCAAACCATTTAAAAACATAAACCTGATTTTTTTTGAAGTTGAAAGAAGATCCTGATGGTGCCTTGATTCCCTCTTCAGCTCCACAGATTCTTTAAGCTTTTTCCAAAAATCCACAAAATTGAATAATTTCTTCCTCTTTTCCTTTCAATTTTCTCCAAAACTCCATGAACATAACTTGTGAAGAAAATTCAATAATAATAAAATTCCTTCCAAAAACTCCTACAACCACCCTCATCAATTCTTCAAAACAGAAATGCAAATATCTTCCTCTTTCAATTTTGAATTCAAATTTTCTAATTTGACTTTTAAATATTTTCTTTAATTTTCAATTTCAACCAATATGCATAAATTTCCAAAATGAATAATTTAACTTACTTCAACAACATAAATTTAATTAATTAATAAAATAGATTTAATCAACGATTAAATTATTTATTAATCCAATTAAATTAATAATAAAATAAATTACATTTCATCATAAACCGGATAAAGTCAACTGGCAATTTAACTAATGAGCATATATTTTAACCTTTTTCCAAACTTGCAATTTTAAACTGAAATCAAAACCAAATGACAAAATTAAGGCAAATTGATCAATATAAAACAACTGGACCACGCTAGGACCGATGACACACTATGACTAGGGTGATGACTTGGCATGGAAATCCTAGCTACTATCTCCCAATCGAATACCGTTGGGCATTGGACATGCTCAAACCTATGGAACTAGGTGGAGTTGATGCCCTATACCTGTCAACCTACAAACAAAGAGTATATCCACATACATAAACATGTCATAAATAAGGCACACCGTGAAGAGGAAATCACGGAATCGTAGGGCGCTCGCAAGCGAGTGATGCGATACCATCCCCTTCACCAATACAATGTAACTAACTGACAAATCTAACATATTAATATAATCCAAAGCATAAACATCATTAATTCGAATATCCATTTATGTTAATTCAAAACATGACATAAAGATAACATCATATTAAAATACCATCACATCAAAAGATAACATTAACGTCGCTTTATAGATAGCGATCAAATAACAGTCGGGTACCATAGTCAAGGTACTAACAGAAAGTACAACATAAAAGAGCAAAATCACTGTTCAATCAAAAAAACAAAACGAAAGGGTATTACAATTTCTCTCTCTATTTTGGGTCCCCTTTTGAAACAAATTGAGCCTTAAAATCTGCACCAAGCAATGGAACTTTTATTGATCCAACCCACTTAAAGGTAACCCTCTCATAAAAAATTTATGTTCTTCCTTACCTTTCTTTTGTATGTGATTTATTTGGATTGACAAGAATAAAAGAATTTTTTAAAATATGGCCACTCCAAAGAATACTCTGATCTACAAAATCCAACTAGCTATGGGGGAAAATGTTAAGGCCCACTTCAAGTAAAAACAAAATTTGAATGTGCTATCCAAAGCTGAGCTCCATTTCCTCAACAATGGAACCTTTTGAGTTTCATTAACACAGCCCTCACTACCTGTCTCACTCTGGAAATCCATTTTAATAATCCAGTGCTAATTTTTTGTGGTGCCTCAAAAGCTAATCCTAGCATAGCAACTGATGGAGGTATGCTTTTGTCCAACCCTCAACGTATGATTTTATACTTTTGCATAAACTCAAACAAGCCTCCAAAAATGTTGCTGAACTCGCAAGCTGCAAGTTTGGTCGTTTTCTTCCAACCAAGAAAAATTCCAAGAACCTTACTGTTTATGGAGATTCAAAATTGACCATCTAGTGCCTTTCAGGAAAGCATGTAATCAGATTTTCCCACTTCATCTTTGCAAAATAAGGCTTCAAAGATCATACAAGACTTTGACCAGATCAGTTGGCAGCATATTTCTAGAAACTTGAACTCTCTTGCCTAGCAAATGGCCGATGAAGGCATACATCTCTATCCACATTCAGCCTATGTCAAACATTTTCAAACTTGGGGATTTTTTTTTCCTCTAACGGATCCTGACACCTTTTGTGGCTTTGTTGGATCATTCTTGGCATAGCCTCTTTGTTACTTTAGTTATTCAATTATTATATTTATTTGTAATATTTTGCTGATTAAATAAAGCCTCTTTTTATTTTTTTTAAAAAAGCTAGTATGATACAAACCATTTTGATTTATCTTAAACATTTACAATTCAACAACTGACATTGCATTATTAATTATCACTATCAATTGTGTTCTCAATTCTATGTTCAATTTTGTGAAAGTTATGGGTTTATATATAGAGAGAGTTCTATCGAACCCAGCTGTACCAAACTCCGACAATTAATAAGTGAACAACCAATCTCAAATCTCGAACCCAAACAGTCAATATAGTTGAAAAGCTAAATGAGGAGAATGGAAATTTGAAATTTCAGCTGTTTTTAGTTTGTTTAAGTTATTTTAATAGCTGTATCCCCACTATTCCCAATATTCAGGAAACTTTTGCTGTCCCGGAAACCACATTCCCATGTCATGTGTACCCCAGTCCTGGAAAAACTGAGAATGTACAGGCGTATAGTTTACCCAGCTAATTTCATTGACATTGTATGGACCAATTGGAAAATTTTAAACCCACATTTAAGGTTTTGGTGAGAAAATGTTGTCAAGAAGAAGCAATGATCATTTTATCGAAAGACCTGATTAAAAATTCCCTTAGAAAACAACGACATTGGTAAGCACAAGAAAAACATACATGTATTCAAGATCCTTACCACATCTTTCCTTTATTTTGTCATGAAAATTTCATCCCCTAGCTGCTATTAAAATCAACTAAACTACATTCCCCACTCACAGATATACACATGCAATTGCTTCTTTATGGTCCTTTGATCATCTACTAATTTTGGTTATAGGCTTATAGCTTATCATGAATAAACCCTTAAACATTGGCTGTCTTGATGATGGTGCTCACGATTTGTCATCGAAGTGTAAATGCAGAGCATGTAAATTGTGATAATGTCAATCAGATGCTGAGCCATTTGCAGTTCTATATGCAAGACATAGTGTTAAGAAAGAAATCCAGTGCTGTTCAAGTGGCACCACAGAAGCCTTTGACCAATATTATTATCATACCAGGTTGTAATCTAAAACAGAATAATAACAGATAAAGATATACACCAAAAAAACACTTTCACTATAACCATATTCGATTACAAGTTTTGTCTTCAATAAACCTGGCAAATACTAATGTGTATACAGAAGGATGCAGAAGTTGGTTTATTATTTTTAATTGTTTTAGTAAACCAATTTTCTTGCCGCATTTAGGAGTTACAAACATGTTAAAGGCATGCATCGTTAGAAGTTTTTCCGGTAGTGCATGCCAGGTGAGGACTGATGTTAGAATAAGGTAATTTGAGTTGGACACTTATAAAAAAATGTTGCTCATCTAAAACTGAACATGAATGTAACTATTTTGCTCTTGCTGCAGATTACATTTGGCCATTGGATTTACACAAAGAAGATGCCAAAGTTGTTCTATATTATGCCAACTTCTGCACATTGGTGCCAAATCATGCTCTGGCTTCAAAAGAGACAACTTAGGACAACATAAGCTTATACAACTTGAGACCTAGAAAGTAAATGCCCTACGTTAACTAAGTTAGCTAGATGTGAAAAGGACCTAAAAGGGAAATCAGTTAGGTGACATACCCCATTCACACCAGCATTTGATCAATGGACTTGGAAAACCAACAGCAACACTGCTAAAATGGCTGATTGTTTCCAAGGTTAGCATTCTCCTACTTCATTTCTAGTATTCTCAAACCATCCGACAGCTACCATAAATAACATAGCAGTGGATATGTGTGGTTTGTGCTTGTAGAATGCTTCAAAAAAAAAATCTGGGACTGAAGGTCTTGATATTCTCCTGTGCAGGTACAGAAATGCTTTACACTGCAAGGTTTCCAAGTAGTTGCATGTCTTAAGAAATTCATAGAGGCTTTTGAAATTTGATTGAGCATACTAAATCTGAGACAACAAAAACACAGTCATATGAATTTTTATCTCTG
>CM021104.1:242082615-242094352 GCA_007115665.2 Sequoiadendron giganteum | reverse complement strand
AACAAAAACATGAATATAAACCATAACATTTATTTTCTTATGAAATTAAACACATACATTCCAAATAAGATAAATAAATCAAAGCATAAGAGCTAACTTTCAGTTTCATTATCCATGATTAAACGATAAGATTACATCTCTCATTCCTCGAATGAGGCAAGTCAAATAAATAAGGTTACAATTACAACTTCCACCTTGATAACAAATGAGGGGTAATAAATCACAAGAGCGACTGAAATGAAATAAAGCAAGAACAGAAATTGAATCCCATGAGCTCTCCAACTGGAAATCTCATCCAAATGAACATGAAGAAATCCCAACAGATTTAGGTGCATGCCACCCAACCAAGTGGAACCCCAAGGCCCACCCCCCGTGCTAGGAGATAGTAACAAGGAATCCTAGCCAAGACCATCTACCTCTAGACGCAGGCTAAAACATGACTGAACCCACTGACACAACCAAACACATGTACCACACAAGTACATCACAAGTACAACTCAAACATGGTCACATTGTTTCCATTTATGAAACAGATCAGGCATGTTAAGGGAACCATACACATAATAACAAGTACCAACTGTTGTCCTAAACAGAGTGTCATCACATAGTTCGTCATGGGTTTACCTCTAGGAATCTTCATAGGCTCCGGCCCCCACTAAGGGTTATCCTGGTGGCCTCAACCGAATCCTGGCCCTCATACTCACTCATGTGGAATCAAATAACTTTCGTACAGAAAAGATAGATGACCTTGCCTTTCCAGACCTTCCCACTCATCCCAAGTCTAAATGAGCACTTATGTCTATGAGTGTGGCATAATTATCTTGACTAGTAAGAAGTACCACCTAATCTTCTAAATATTATTTTAGTTATCACTTAATTAAACCACTTCTGAAGGCTATCCAGTTTACCTCTTTGGGCTCTAGCCCCTACAGAAGCCACTCTTCTACTTGACAACATACCAAACAAACCCAATCACCAAGGGTGCCAAAGTGCAAACAAACAAGATATCATGACCACTCCTTTCTCAGGAGGCGACATAAGTCAAAACCCTCTCCAAACACGAGAGGTACAAAGATAACAAGACACTCCTTACAAGGAGGCACAACTCACATAGTCCACTCCTAATCCAAGAGGCACAAAACATCCTCGTTCATAGAAATCAGGTAGCAAACCGGTTAAACACACTACCCAAGGCAATCCCAAGGTTGACCAACACATTACGACAACCTACTACCTTGAAAACTCAACTGGAAGGCTTGTCAAAGGCTATGACCCACATTTCCCAAATGATAACATAAACAGTTCATGATCAAGGAGAGCATTAAAATCTACTTTGGATTCACTAAATCCATATACTCATTAACATTCAGTAATGCATTGCATTAGATAAACTGAATTAAATATGTCATTTCAATAAGGAAGAAATTAATACTAGCCATTTAATTTCCCTTTTAGCATTTAAATACATGATAAATTAACTAGTTTAACAAACGAATCAAAATTCATTGTTTTAAATAAAATATCATTTTCCTTATTCAATATAACCAATCTAAATAATTCCCTTGATTTGACAAAACATAGTATTTAAAATTTAAACTTCTCTTCTTTAAAATAATGTTTTAAATAAAACAATGATTTTAAAATAATATCATCATGCCTGTTTTAATCTACCTGATACGAATTTGCACAATATTAAATATTAATATCTTAAAATTATATAATATAATAATAAAATAATACTATATATTTTATTATTATAAAATATAATTAACAAAATAAAATCTTATCATTAAATCTATTTTTATTATTATTATAAAATATAATAATAAAATATTTAAAGCTCATATTTTATTATTATAAAATATAATAATAATAAAATAGATTTAAAAAAATACAAATTTTATTTATTTTAAAAATCTTTGTTTTATACAGAAAAAGTGCCAAAATTATTGGGTCATGCGCCATTGTCTGGGCACCGCGTGCCATTGGATGGGCATCGGCTGTATCCACAGTCGGCCCCCATAGCTAGGCGTGGTGGTGTAAACACCATGGGTGTCAGTTGTGTATATAGACAACCCACGGTTCAGTCGGGGGAGTCCGCGTTGGGCGAGGCTCCCTCCCCACGCGCCTCCCTTCCCACGCAACTCCCATGGGGGCACGGTGGGGAGGTGAGCCCCCAACGCCTCCCCATGAATAAAAAAAATATTTTTTTTATAAAAAAAAAATGCCAAACCAAAACCCTGCGGATTTCAATCTGCTTCTGGGATTTTTTCTATTAATATTAATTTACAAAAAAATTGCCAGCATAACCCCCTGCTTGGCATATTTTAAAAATAGAATAAATATATATATACATTTATATATATCAATATTTATATATATATATCAATATTTATATATATATATATATATATATATATATATATATATATGTATATATATATTAGTTTTCAAAATAAAATCCATAAAAACACTTGAGAAAACCAAATGAAAACATGCATTTACAGTCAAGATCAACATTTTATTTGAAGCATTTTATTTTAAAGAGGGGTTTTCTTGCTAATCTGGAGAACAAAATCCCAACTGTGTTTCCTTTGCATTCAAATTGCAGAATTCAAAAGCTCTTTCCACATGATCTTCAACCACAATATTTAAGATTTAAAAATCTCAAAAGCAAACCATTTAAAAACATGAACCTGATTTTTTTTGAAGTTGAGAGAAGATCCTCATGGTGCCTTGATTCCCTCTTCAACTCCACAGATTCTTTAAGCTTTTTCCAAAAACCCACAAAATTGAACAATTTCTTCCTCTTTTCCTTTCAATTTTCTCCAAAAATTCATGAACATAACTTGTGAAGAAAATTCAATAATAATAAAATTCCTTCCAAAAACTCCTACAACCACCCTCATCAATTCTTCAAAACAGAAATGCAAATATCTTCCTCTTTCAATTTTGAATTCAAATTTTCTAATTTGACTTTTAAATATTTTCTTTAATTTTCAATTTCAACCAATATGCATAAATTTCCAAAATGAATAATTTAACTTACTTCAACAACATAAATTTAATTAATTAATAAAATAGATTTAATCAACGATTAAATTATTTATTAATCCAATTAAATTAATAATAAAATAAATTACATTTCATCATAAACCGGATAAAGTCAACTGGCAATTTAACTAATGAGCATATATTTTAACCTTTTTCCAAACTTGCAATTTTAAACTGAAATCAAAACCAAATGACAAAATTAAGGCAAATTGATCAATATAAAACAACTGGACCACGCTAGGACCGATGACACACTATGACTAGGGTGATGACTTGGCATGGAAATCCTAGCTACTATCTCCCAATCGAATACCGTTGGGCATTGGACATGCTCAAACCTATGGAACTAGGTGGAGTTGATGCCCTATACCTGTCAACCTACAAACAAAGAGTATATCCACATACATAAACATGTCATAAATAAGGCACACCGTGAAGAGGAAATCACGGAATCGTAGGGCGCTCGCAAGCGAGTGATGCGATACCATCCCCTTCACCAATACAATGTAACTAACTGACAAATCTAACATATTAATATAATCCAAAGCATAAACATCATTAATTCGAATATCCATTTATGTTAATTCAAAACATGACATAAAGATAACATCATATTAAAATACCATCACATCAAAAGATAACATTAACGTCGCTTTATAGATAGCGATCAAATAACAGTCGGGTACCATAGTCAAGGTACTAACAGAAAGTACAACATAAAAGAGCAAAATCACTGTTCAATCAAAAAAACAAAACGAAAGGGTATTACAATTTCTCTCTCTATTTTGGGTCCCCTTTTGAAACAAATTGAGCCTTAAAATCTGCACCAAGCAATGGAACTTTTATTGATCCAACCCACTTAAAGGTAACCCTCTCATAAAAAATTTATGTTCTTCCTTACCTTTCTTTTGTATGTGATTTATTTGGATTGACAAGAATAAAAGAATTTTTTAAAATATGGCCACTCCAAAGAATACTCTGATCTACAAAATCCAACTAGCTATGGGGGAAAATGTTAAGGCCCACTTCAAGTAAAAACAAAATTTGAATGTGCTATCCAAAGCTGAGCTCCATTTCCTCAACAATGGAACCTTTTGAGTTTCATTAACACAGCCCTCACTACCTGTCTCACTCTGGAAATCCATTTTAATAATCCAGTGCTAATTTTTTGTGGTGCCTCAAAAGCTAATCCTAGCATAGCAACTGATGGAGGTATGCTTTTGTCCAACCCTCAACGTATGATTTTATACTTTTGCATAAACTCAAACAAGCCTCCAAAAATGTTGCTGAACTCGCAAGCTGCAAGTTTGGTCGTTTTCTTCCAACCAAGAAAAATTCCAAGAACCTTACTGTTTATGGAGATTCAAAATTGACCATCTAGTGCCTTTCAGGAAAGCATGTAATCAGATTTTCCCACTTCATCTTTGCAAAATAAGGCTTCAAAGATCATACAAGACTTTGACCAGATCAGTTGGCAGCATATTTCTAGAAACTTGAACTCTCTTGCCTAGCAAATGGCCGATGAAGGCATACATCTCTATCCACATTCAGCCTATGTCAAACATTTTCAAACTTGGGGATTTTTTTTTCCTCTAACGGATCCTGACACCTTTTGTGGCTTTGTTGGATCATTCTTGGCATAGCCTCTTTGTTACTTTAGTTATTCAATTATTATATTTATTTGTAATATTTTGCTGATTAAATAAAGCCTCTTTTTATTTTTTTTAAAAAAGCTAGTATGATACAAACCATTTTGATTTATCTTAAACATTTACAATTCAACAACTGACATTGCATTATTAATTATCACTATCAATTGTGTTCTCAATTCTATGTTCAATTTTGTGAAAGTTATGGGTTTATATATAGAGAGAGTTCTATCGAACCCAGCTGTACCAAACTCCGACAATTAATAAGTGAACAACCAATCTCAAATCTCGAACCCAAACAGTCAATATAGTTGAAAAGCTAAATGAGGAGAATGGAAATTTGAAATTTCAGCTGTTTTTAGTTTGTTTAAGTTATTTTAATAGCTGTATCCCCACTATTCCCAATATTCAGGAAACTTTTGCTGTCCCGGAAACCACATTCCCATGTCATGTGTACCCCAGTCCTGGAAAAACTGAGAATGTACAGGCGTATAGTTTACCCAGCTAATTTCATTGACATTGTATGGACCAATTGGAAAATTTTAAACCCACATTTAAGGTTTTGGTGAGAAAATGTTGTCAAGAAGAAGCAATGATCATTTTATCGAAAGACCTGATTAAAAATTCCCTTAGAAAACAACGACATTGGTAAGCACAAGAAAAACATACATGTATTCAAGATCCTTACCACATCTTTCCTTTATTTTGTCATGAAAATTTCATCCCCTAGCTGCTATTAAAATCAACTAAACTACATTCCCCACTCACAGATATACACATGCAATTGCTTCTTTATGGTCCTTTGATCATCTACTAATTTTGGTTATAGGCTTATAGCTTATCATGAATAAACCCTTAAACATTGGCTGTCTTGATGATGGTGCTCACGATTTGTCATCGAAGTGTAAATGCAGAGCATGTAAATTGTGATAATGTCAATCAGATGCTGAGCCATTTGCAGTTCTATATGCAAGACATAGTGTTAAGAAAGAAATCCAGTGCTGTTCAAGTGGCACCACAGAAGCCTTTGACCAATATTATTATCATACCAGGTTGTAATCTAAAACAGAATAATAACAGATAAAGATATACACCAAAAAAACACTTTCACTATAACCATATTCGATTACAAGTTTTGTCTTCAATAAACCTGGCAAATACTAATGTGTATACAGAAGGATGCAGAAGTTGGTTTATTATTTTTAATTGTTTTAGTAAACCAATTTTCTTGCCGCATTTAGGAGTTACAAACATGTTAAAGGCATGCATCGTTAGAAGTTTTTCCGGTAGTGCATGCCAGGTGAGGACTGATGTTAGAATAAGGTAATTTGAGTTGGACACTTATAAAAAAATGTTGCTCATCTAAAACTGAACATGAATGTAACTATTTTGCTCTTGCTGCAGATTACATTTGGCCATTGGATTTACACAAAGAAGATGCCAAAGTTGTTCTATATTATGCCAACTTCTGCACATTGGTGCCAAATCATGCTCTGGCTTCAAAAGAGACAACTTAGGACAACATAAGCTTATACAACTTGAGACCTAGAAAGTAAATGCCCTACGTTAACTAAGTTAGCTAGATGTGAAAAGGACCTAAAAGGGAAATCAGTTAGGTGACATACCCCATTCACACCAGCATTTGATCAATGGACTTGGAAAACCAACAGCAACACTGCTAAAATGGCTGATTGTTTCCAAGGTTAGCATTCTCCTACTTCATTTCTAGTATTCTCAAACCATCCGACAGCTACCATAAATAACATAGCAGTGGATATGTGTGGTTTGTGCTTGTAGAATGCTTCAAAAAAAAAATCTGGGACTGAAGGTCTTGATATTCTCCTGTGCAGGTACAGAAATGCTTTACACTGCAAGGTTTCCAAGTAGTTGCATGTCTTAAGAAATTCATAGAGGCTTTTGAAATTTGATTGAGCATACTAAATCTGAGACAACAAAAACACAGTCATATGAATTTTTATCTCTGTACTTTCAAAGCAGTTTTTTCTATTGGAATTGATTTTGCAAAGATTGTTTGTTGGATGCATACTTTTCAAACAACTTCTCATATAAAACAACATAGATTGATACATAAAAGCATCTACAAGCAGCCTATAATATGCTCTATCACATCTGGAAAAAGTCTAATTCAACCTGAAAATATAAAATTGATGACATGGGCGTGAAAAGAATTGTTAAAAGAAATGTAATAGGACGTTAGCAGAGAAATCGTTTTGCATTAATGCTTTTCTACATATACTGTTTTCTAGGATTCATTCTAATGTGAAAAGACATATTGCAAAAAACTAAAAAATTGCCCACCATTCTTCCCCGATTAAGTTGATATCGAAGCTCTGAGATACAATTAATTGTAGAGTTATGCAATCCCAAATGATTCATGCCTTAATCCAGATGTTATTGCATCAAATGTAAACACAAATGTGGTAATCCAATTATTGAGTTTCTACAAGAATCAGCATTATGTTTTACTTGCAATACTTGTATAGTATGACTTCGACACAGGAAATCATATTTTGAGCTGGACACTTGGAACTCTTTGTTGTTCAGCTAACTCTCTCTTTGCGTATTGATTTGCTCAAGGATTTGAAGAAAACTTTTGTCACCCTCTCAAGCATCTTATTGTTATTATAACGAAGTGCTTTAAAAAATCTACGACATTTAGACGTGTAAACTGTAAAGGTAATGATGCAAGATAAAATAAAATAGTATCTCAACTAATTTAATTCTCTTTAACTTTTCAGTTTTTTTAAGTAGTTCGAGTTTGCCACTTGCAAACTTCTGAGGTCTCCACGGATTGAGTAAACACTCAAAAAGTTCAAATCAAACAGAAGAAGACTTTAATTAATACAAATTATCCTTAAAGACATTACAATTTGCATACAGCATTTTCTAGAACCAGAACAAGAATTATTGTGGGTCATATTATCCTCACATACTGTCAAGTTCCTAAATTTTTATTCAAAAAAATGATGTATTATTACCAAAAAAAAATACTTTAAAAAGGTTAAGACAAACTATGCCTACAAAGGAAAACAATCATAACTTGCAGCCACTGCCGTAGATGCAGCAGTGACTGGGAAAACCAAAATAAAAAGAAAAATCATAAAAACTTTAAATTTTCTCGACATACAGAAATAACAGTAATTATTCAATTCCCAACCCTGATAAAAATGTGCTTGTTTTATTTTTACAAAACGTTCCAATTTCCTCCACACCTGCAAGCATTGCCATCCACTGCCGGCACTTTTGTCTTGGAAAACCCTAATTCAGAACCATGGATTTATAGGCACCTGCATTTCACTGAGGAACAGACACAGTCATCATTCGCTGAGGAGCAAAGAAAGCTATCAAAAAGACATTAAACATAGACATGGGCTCGGGAACGAAGTGAGCTGCATTTAATAAATTGTCTAAGAGCAAAGCATTGTGAACCTGCTATTCCTCATCCACCAATTCTATTAACAAAAGAAACCCTACCTTTTTAAAATTTTGACTGTTCTTTTGCCAAGCAACAGGGACAGCTACAGGATCGAACGCCCCAATGATGATTCTTCCGGTCTCCACCATCGGCTGGCCACTGTAGCTGCACCTTGTACAAGCCTCGGGCAACCATAGCTCAATAAATTTATAAGTTTCAACGGTTGTTTTTTGAAATAATTGCGTCTACTTGTTTGATACACTGCAAAAGCATAAACATAGTCTAACCATTTTACTTTCGAATTAAATGGAAATTTATTAGGTTTATTATTAAATATTGATATTTTCATAAAAATTTAGTTAACATATTCGTACCATTATACCATTTTACTTTTGAATTAAATGGAAATTTATTAGGTTTATTATTAAATATTGATATTTTCATAGAATTTTAGTTAACATATTTGTACCATTATACTTCATTTTTAATAAGGAAGAGGGTCTAATGGTGGAGCAGCTCCCGTGGGGATAGGAGTTGAGAGCTTGGGTCCCACAAAATGTTATTAAAATTTCCTTTTTAAAAAAAAAAATTGTTTTTATAATATGCAAATAAAAATACATGTTAAATCAATTGTGTGTTCAATCAAAAATATAGTAATTACTTTCCACCTTCCCAAATTTAGGTGAATGGAAATGGATATTTTTATTTTTATTATATAATCAATTATATAAAAATAGTGATATGACATGTACAGAACCCATTTACATTTCATCCATCATAGATATGATAGATGACCAACTTGAGATACATTTCACCATATTACAAATAAAAGTGTTCCACTTTTCATCCCTGATTGACCAACTTCGTGTTCCACCATGTCCACCTATAGCCCTCTTTCTTAGATTTACCCTACAATATTTGAAAAACAACACTAGACTCACCATGCAATACAATTTTAAAAAATAAGGACTCATTATTTCATCCATGCTAACTATTTTACATTATAAACAAGACCCCAATAATTCACAATGATATGTGATATTTATTTCATCCATGCCAAATATTCAAACACAACACAATTTCAAGTTTCTCAAAACAACTCTCAAATCAAAGTGCAATTATTATTGCCAAACTCATTTCTAGCCTCTCAAATCACATTGATACATATAATTCACCTTACAATTCATATCAATTCTACTATTAATTTCATGTATACATATGCAAATTCCCTCCAACAATTCAAATTTTTCCACTTGCTCTCAAATGTCTATTTATAGAAGTTACCTATATTGTGTGTTGCATATTTCCCACTTGCATATTGCACATTTCGCAGTTTCGGTTTCGGACACCTATTAGAGACTTATTTTAGACACTTGTTGCAACTTCCAAGGTATGTATATTTCAAATTTGTTCTAAGATTACAATTGTATAAATTGTTCAATATATATTTATTATACATAAGCATCATGATTTTCTTCTAAAATATTTGCATACGGGTATGTGCAGGATCATCATGGAAAAAACAGGCCCTTAAGTGGCAATGAAAATTTAGAAAAATCAGAGTTAGGCAACTTGACATAAAAATTTGAATAAGTTATTTATATTATTTCAAAAATATGTAAGAATAGAATATGTGGCAAATTGAATGTAGTTTCTAAACTACTAGGTTTATTTTAAAAGAAAAAAAATCTATTTGGTGAAAAATTGAAATTCCAATGCAGTAGTACTTAAATTTCAAAGAAATTTAAATAAAAAATAGGTGTCTATTTGACCACCCTAACCATAATAAAATGATAATATTTTTTTATAAGATTTTAAATATAAGTACTAGAGGACTCATGTCCGGATGTGATGCATATTTTTTTGTAATTTTTTCCAAGTAAATAATTAATTATTATTTATTTATTACAACTTTTAAAAAATATAAAAAACTCATATGTTTGACTACCTTAACTTGGTCAAAACTTCATGAATTTTTTTTTTTTAATCCTATAGTATGCGAAGCATAGAATGTGATGCATGTTTTGGATTCAAAAAATGTGATACCGTTTGAAAGCTATATATGTTTTTCAATCAGCCTATCAATTAAGACTTTAGTCGTAATTCTAATTGAAAATGAATAATAATTATTTATTAGATTCAAAGTAAAGTATAATTTATATTGGTGGAAAGCTGAGAAGCTCCTTTACAAACCCTTTTCATTTCATCAAGTTTGGGTAAAAACAAAGTCATCGGCCATATGGACGAAGTCTAGAAAAGCAAGGTAAGTTGTTAAACATGTTTTTTGTGTTGACTTCTTAGGATTGGCAGGTCTGAACCAAATTCCAAAGCAAGCCTGAGGCTAATCCCTAGGCATTAAATTTTGTGTCAGACATATCGGATATCCGATTTGAATCCGATATCCGATATATTTTAGATATGAGTTTAAAAAATGTTATACAATTTATAATATATATGATTTAAAAAATGCAATAAAGTTTATAATTTAATATATAATATACAATATAGTTTATAATGTAATATATAATATATAATTTATGATAATCTCTTACCAAATTATGTATCTAATATAAAATATATTATATTATTATGTATAATATTTAAACATTATTTCAATATTTTAGTCAATGTATAAATATTTAAATATATATATATTACTAATATATAAAATATTTAAATATTATCTCTTTCCCTCTCTCTCCATCTCTCTCTCTCCCAAGTCTCTCACTCAATCACTCTTATCTCTCTCCCACTCCCTCTCTTTCACTATCTCCCTTTATCTCTCTCCCGTCTACCCTAAACCCTAAACCCTTAACCCTTAACCCTTAAACCCTCTACCCTCTACTCTCTCTCTCTCTCAAGTCTCTCTCTCCTAACTCCCTCTCCCTCTCTCAGGTCTCTCTATCGCTCACTCCCTCTACCCTTAACCCTTAACCTTTAAACCCTAAACCCTCTACCCTCTACCTTAACCATATATACCCTCTATCTCTCTCCCACTCCCTCTCTCTCAAGTCTCCCTCCTACCCCCTACCCCTCTCCCTCTCTCAGGTATCTCTCTCGGATTCACTCTCTCTATCTCTTTCCCCTTTATCCTTAACCCTTAAATCCTCTACCCTCTCTCTCTATATATATATATATATATCTCCCTCTACCCTTAACCCTAAACCCTTAAACCTTCTACCCTCTACCATTAACCCTATATACCCTAGATATCTATATACCCTCTATCACTATCCCACTCCCTCTCTCTCTCAAGTCTCTCCATTCTACCCCCTCTCTGTCTCTCAGGTCTCTCTCTCAGAGTCACTCCCTCCATCTCTTTCCCCTCTACCCTAAACCCTTAAACCCTCTACCCTCTCAGAGTCACTCCCTCTATCTCTTTCCCCTCTGTAACCCTTAACCCTTAACCCTCTACCCTCTACTCTCTCTCTCAAGTCTCTCACTCAATCACTCCTATCTCTCCCCCTCCCCCCTCTACCCTCTATCTCTCTCCCACTCCCTCCCTCCCCCTCTTTCACTAACTCCCTCTACCCTCTACTATCTCTCTCTCTCAAGTCTCTCCCTCCTATCCCCTTGCCCTCTCTCAAGTCTCTCACTC
>CM021104.1:241940257-242082595 GCA_007115665.2 Sequoiadendron giganteum | reverse complement strand
TAACCCTTAAACCCTAAACCCTTATAACCCTCTACCCTAAACCCTATGCCCTAAACCCTTAACCCTTAAAGCCTCTACCCTATACCCTAAACCCTTAAACCCTAAACCCTTAAACCCTCTACCTTTAACCCTCTACCCTCTCTCTCTCTCCCTCTACCCTTAACCCTTAAACCCTAAACCCTTATAACCCTCTACCCTAAGCCCTATACCCTAAACCCTTAACCCTTAAACCCTCTACCCTATACCCTAAACCCTTAAACCCTCTACCCTCTCTCTCTCCCTCTACCCTTAACCCTTAAACCCTAAACCCTTATAAGCCTCTACCCTAAACCCTATACCCTAAACCCTTAACCCTTAACCCTAAGCCCTCTACTCTATACCCTAAACCCTAACCCTTAACCCTAAACCCTTAACCCTAAACCCTTAACCCTTAACCCATAACCCTAAACCCTTAAACCCTCTACCCTATGCCCTAAACCCTTAAACCCTAATCCCTTAAACCCTCTACCCTTAACCCTTAACCCTCTCTCTCTCTATCTACCTCTACCCTTAACCCTTAAACCCTAAACCCTTATAACCCTCTACCCTAAACTCTATACCTGAAACCCTTAACCCTTAACCCTAAACCCTTAACTCTTAAACCCTCTACCCTATACCCTAAACCCTTAATCCTCTACCCTCTCTCTCTCTCTCCCTCTACCCTTAACCCTTATAACCCTCTATCCTAAACCCTGTACCCTAAACCCTTAACCCTTAAACCCACTACCCTATACCCTAAACCCTTAAATTTAAACCCTAACCCCTTAACCCTTAACCCGAAACCCTAAAACCTAAACCCTAAACCCTAAACCCTTAACCCTACACCCTACACCCTTAAACCCTCTACCTCTACCCTTTACGATTAACCCTTAGGTCTATGTGTGCACAAATCAAATATCTGATTTGTAGCACTAAAATCCTACCGTTACAAAACATTTTAAAATGTTTTTTAAATCATATATCAGATTTTATTGGATATCGGATTTGTGGGTCGTTTTGTGCATTCCAACGGACCCTACATTGTGTTTGCAGGCTTTGTAGGCGACAAACGTGTGGTTTCAGATAGGAAGAGACAAAGATCAAATTTTTGGAGCATCTTCTACTCAAATTTTTCATAAACAATGATTTTTTAGCATCTTTTATGAGGTATAATGGGGAGCAACAATCGTCAGAAGCAAAAATGTAAGAGAAAGCTTACAAAAGAACAAATTGAAGAATATAGACAAAGATATAGAGAAGGTCATAGGAAGAGAAGACAAGGTATGTTAAATATTGGTGAACCTGAGCCCTATGGTCTTTCAAGTGAAGAGGAAATTGAATATGTTCAAGGTGAAAATTTTGAACATGATATTGAAATTGGGAATGAAAATGTTCAAGGTGAAAATGTTGGAATTGAAGATGTTAAACATGATATTCAAATTGGGAATGAAAATATTGAAATTGATAATGAAAATGTTCAAGGTGAAAATGTTGGAATTGAAGATGTTGAACATGATATTGAAATTGGGAATGAAATTATTCAAATTGATATTGAAAATGTTCAAGGTGAAAATGTTGGAATTAAAGATGTTGAGCATAATATTGAATGAAGTGTAAATTATGTTTCACCAGATTATATGAGAAATGAAGAACCTTGTGTGGAAGAAAGACATATTCCAAATTCAAGACCTTCAAGAACCCCTAAATGATTACTTGAAATTGATGAGAACATTTTAAACAATTTTGAAGGCAAGAGGTCAACATGAACTGTTTGGTTGTGGGCTACAAGAATTTTCAACAAAGATTTTATCGATAAGACATTGACTGAGCAATGCCAACTTTTTGTTCAATTGCTAAAGATGCAAAAGATGAGACCTTTGCTAGCCAAATTGAAGATTTGTGTGAACAAGAAGACCGAAAAAATTTCTATTATTGTCAAAAAACTTTTTAATGCTCTCAATTCTATTGGAAAAAATAACAAGGAAAAAGATAAGAGAGTTGCTCAGAGAGTCATTACAACTACCCTAGTAAGCCATCAATTGAAAAAGGATCGCTTTATGAGACAAACTTGTATTGATTTTGACATAAATCATAAAACTTTAGATAAAGTACTTGCAAGAAGACAAAGAATAGATGATCCTCTTCAAAATGATACATGGGCTTTTGTTGGGAGACTTCCACGTGTTGATAAGAAGCGAACTGATAATGTAAAGCAGGTAATTCAACAATTTTGGCATGATAACTCTAGAGTATCACCCAATGCAAAGGATGTTTTAAAGTTAAGAATTGACAATCGAGACTGTACACCATATCCTAAACATTTCTTGGAATCAAGCCAAACAATGATGTTAAAATTTTTTATTGAAACACATCCAAATATGGAAATTTCGCAAAGGATTTTTGGAGGTTTGAAGCCATTTTATTGTGTGCCTCTTAAGATTCGTAATACTTGTTGTTGCAAATACCATGTGGAGTTTTCAATGTACAATGAACTATTATGCTATATTTATTCTACTTTGCATACTAATGAAATGTTGTAGGAGTGTGCTGTAATGAATCTTTTGAAATCATCAAGGGACTTGCTAGATCTATTTTTATGTTCTAGAGATGATGGTTGCTTTTTCTATAGAAATGATTGTTTAAATGAGAAGTGCTCACAATGTGGTGGCTTGTCAAAGTGTGTTCAATGTTTTCATTAGGGTTCCGAATATGAATTTGGAAAGAAGCTTGTTGAGAAAAAGAGATATGAGATAGTCAAATATACTTTGCAGAGTGGAGGTGAAGTTTCTAGATGTGAGTTGGTTATAAAAGAATGCAATGTTGCTGATTTTATTTCAAATTTTAAGGAAAATCTTTTCTACAAGTATGCAAGGCATAGTCATAGGTCTTAGTGGTTGGATCCACAATTCATGATGTGTAAGGACTCTTTTCCGATTGGCAATATTATATCAGTGGTTGATTTTGCAGAAAACTACACATTGCAACCACAAAATGAGGTACAATCGAGCAGTATTACAATTCCATTCAGATTGCTATTTTTGTCCATATAACATTTAGACATGCACCTGATAGTACAAAGGAGGATCGAAAGATAATTAGAGAGTATCATTTTTATATGAGTGATGATAGATCTCACTCGTCCGAGTATGTCCAACATTGTTTCAAGATTTTTTTTGAGTTCTTGCAGGAGCATGATATAGCGTTGGGATAACATCTGATTTGGTTAGATAATTGCACAGGTCAATTCAAGAATGCTCGTATGTTTTATTGGTTGAGTAGAATGCATGTAGAGAGGGGTGTACCTCATATTTGGAGTTTTTTTGAAGTTGGGCATGGGAAAGGGGAGCATGATGGAGTAGGTGCATGTGTAAAGAGAGGTCTAATTAAGAAGCAATTGAAGATTTCAGAAGAAAAATTTAGTGATGCGCGTTCTATTCTTGATTGGTGTAGTTCAACATTGTCATAGGGAGGGACACTTGATTCAACATTGCATAGATTCTTTTGGTTGGTTGAGGAGGGTATAGTGGGATGTAGATTGGATTTTCCTACAATCAAAGATTCTTCAAAGATGCATTCATTTCAAATCTCAAATGTAAGCACATGGACCATTTGGACATGACAATTGGCTTGTTTTTGTTAGAGTTGTATTCAATGTGAGTGGGATCAATGCGAGTTAAGTGAGTGGGTGGATACATGGGTTCTACAGTATCTAATTCCTTTATCTCAAACTATATCCATGAGAAATGACACAATCGAAAGTTCAGTTACTACAACCAGGACATGTTTTTGCAGTTGTTGCACCACAAGGGAATGAAGAGAGAACAGACTATTGATTGGCTCGATGTTTGTGGGTAAAGCACAAGCTAACACAACCGATGGAAGATGATGATGGGTTTGTGTATCCTACATGTTCAGTTGTGGTTGCAGGAACTTGGTTGTGAACATACATGATTAGAAAGAATGGCATACCTACATTTGAAGACTATGAGAAACACAAAACCATTCTCATGTATTCACACCTTGTTATAGCAACAAATGTTAAGTTGTTGAAGCATCATCCCAAACCAAAGACAAAATAACTATGGACACTTAGTAATGTTGATCATGAAGCAATATTGGATACTCTTAAGCAAAGAGATGACCCTTCAGTCACACTTAAATAGCGTATTCAAGAATGGAAGGTACAATGCTTAGGTTCATTATGCTTAAGTTCATTTGTGTTATTTATTTAATATTGATAAATATTTTGTATACTATTGCAATGCAAGTGTCTTTAATAGGTATATTTTGTATGTACTTTTATGATATTTTTGGCATGATTGATCATGGACCTATTGCAACAATAGCCAGCTCTGATCCTTTCAGAGAGGTATGCGATAAATTACAATAATATAGATTGGTTATTCAAAGCGTCTTTTATAGTTTGCATTACCATCTCATCATCAATTAGGTCATTTAGAATAGTATAGATTGGTTATTCTAAGCATCTTTTATAGTTTGCATTACCAATTCATCATCATTCAGGTTGTTTAGATTAATATAGATTTGTTAGTCTAAGCATCTTTTCTATTGTGACAATATAGATTTATCATTTGATAAATTTTGTGATATTTTTGGCACGATTGATCATGGACTTGTTGCAACAAGAGCCAGCTCTAATCCTTTCAGAGAGGTATGCAAAAAAATACAATAATATAGATTGGTTATTCAAAGCATCTTTTATAGTTTGCATTACCATCTCATCATCAATTAGGTCATTTAGAATAATATAGGTTGGTTATTCTAAGCATCTTTTATAGTTTGCATTACCAATTCATCACCATTTAGGTTGTTTAGATTAATATAGATTTGTTAGTCTAAGCATCTTTTCTATTGTGACAATATAGATTTCTCATTTGACAACTTTTGCGATATTCCTGGCATGATTGATCATGGACCTGTTGCAACAATAGGCAACTCTGATCCTTTCAGAGAGGTATGTGACAAATTACAATAATATAGATTGGTTATTCAAAGTGTCTTTTATAGTTTGCATTGCCATCTCATCATCAATTAGTTCATTTAGAATAGTATAAATTAGTTATTCTAAGCATCTTTTATAGTTTGCATTACTAATTCACCATCATTTAGGTTGTTTAGATTAATATAGATTTGTTAGTCTAAGCATCTTTTCTATTGTGACAATATAGATTTCTTATTTGACAAATTTTGCAATATTCCTGGCACGATTGATCATGGAATTGCTGCAATAATAGGCAGCTCTAATCCTTTTGGAGAGGTATGCAACAGATTACAATAATATAGATTGGTTATTCTAAGCATATTTTCTAATGTTTGTAGTTTAACTGCTACCTTGATGGTTTGTACAAGTGCTTGTCACTCCAGAATGTCAACATACTACTCTTGTGGAAGACTGTGCCCTGAATGCCTCCAATAGGCAAATTTTGTAAAATTTGAATTTTCAAATGTGAAACAATGTAAAAAGGTCATAACTGTGTATGGGCATAATCTATATCTAGTGATGTTTTTTGAAATATGGGTCAAATGTCTGGCATTGTATAAAGGGTATGTTTAAAATGTGAAGGGGTCTGTATTTTGGAAACTCATAGGTTGAAATAGTCATACAGGTGTATGCTTTATTACTATTATTGGGACAATTTTGTAAGAGATTTTTGTACTTAATCGAGCTACAACTAGAGGTTTTCTTCTTGGTTCTTTCCTGTCGGTATGCTCGTTTGAACCAGGTTTTGTAATATCTCCTATTTATATATAATAAATTATAGTGGCTTGCCACTTTTGCCAAAAAAAATGTAAAAGGTCATGTGAAGATCATTTCCAATGTAATTGAGTCTTTGATCTAGCAAAGTGGAAACAAATTATTTAGGTATGCATGATGTTCAAGTTGATTGGGTAAGATTTTTTTTATGCAAGAGCTAGGTGTCTTTAAACAACACAATTACAATTAAAGATGATTCAAACTCCAATTTGATCCTCAAACCCAAACTTGGGTGCAACTTCACTAAAATAGGCCCATTTTACAAAAAGATTCATATTTAAACACTTCCCAAACCTGTTTGATGGAGCAGCATTAAACATCCTACCAAACTACCAAAACTATAAAAAAATTTGGTGAGATACACTTTCTAAAGCTCTATTTCAACAAACCCTCATTTTTAGCAACTTTCATGAGGTTTTTAAGGAAATCAATGTTTCCAACCTTGCCACACCCTATAAAATCATCAAACACGTCTATTAGGACCTGCACAAGCTTGATCCAATCTAAAATCTTGCTGCCCCCATGTTTCATTGACATTAGCATGTTGTAACCACCATTTTTCACCTAATTTCACTCATTTTTGCCATGCATGGCAACCCACCAGCTCAACTACAAACCTTTCCTTCTCTTTATACATTCCTAATAATATCTACCATTTCCATACCATCGAGCTACAAACCATACAATAGATGGTATGGCCTTTTAGCACTTTTGACTCTTAAGGGAAATCGCTGGTCCAATGTAGCTCAAAGTGATTCAACGTATTTGGGTGCAAAAGAAGACCATCCCTAGCGTAAATGTACACATTCAGACATGTTGGAATAGTTTTTTTGGTCGTACGAGTTGTAGAATGAAAGTTGCACAACTTTGCAACTTTACATTGCTTGCATCTAACAACTTTTCCCTCAACTAAAAACTCGTCACCACGAGAAAATGCCTCCGAGATAGAAAAAATTGAGAGAGGTTATTGTAGATGGTCCCAACAAAATCCCATAGCCTCAAATGAAGGGTCTATAAGAATCACGATTTCTAAGAAATATCCCTTCAAAGATTGGTCCCTTTTAGCACTTTGGACTCTTAAGGGAAATCGCTGGTCCAATGTAGCTCGGAGTGATTCAGCGTATTTGGGTGCAAAAGAGGACCATACATAGTGTAAAAGTACCCATCTGGATGTGTTGGAACAGTCTGATTGGTCGTACAAGTTGCAGAATGAAAGTTGCACCACTTTGCAACTTTACACTACTTGCATTTGACAACTTTTCCCTCAACTGAAAACTCATCACCATGAGAAAAAAAATTCGAGATAGAAAAAATTAAGAGAGGTTATTGTAGATGGCCCCAACATGATCCCATAGCCTCAAAAAAAGAGTTTATAAGCATCACAGTTTCCAATAAATAGCCCTTCAAAGATTGTTGTCTTTTAGCACTTTGGACTCTTAAGGGAAATCATCGATCCAATGTAGCTCAGAGTGATTTGATGTATTTGGGTACAAAAGAGGACCATCCATAGCGTAAATGTACCCATCCGAATGTGTTAGAACAATCTATTTGGTCGTACGAGTTGGAGAATGAAAGTTGCACCACTTTGCAACTTTACAGTCCTTGCATTTGACAACTTTTCCCTCAACTGAAAACTCATCACCACGGGGAAACGCCTCCGAGATAGAAAAAACCAAGAGATTTTATTGTAGATGGTCCCAACACAATCCCATAGCCTCAAACAGAGAGTTTGGAGGTGTCATAGTTTCTAAGAAATAGCCCTTCAGAGATTGTTGTTTTTTAGCACTTTGGACTCTTAAGGGAAATTGTTGGTCCAATGTAGCTTAGAGTGATTTGGCATATTTGGGTGCAAAAGAGGACCATCCAAAGCATAAACGTACCCATCCAGACATGTTGGAATAGTCTGTTTGGTCATACGAGTTGGAGAATGAAAGTTGCACCACTTTGCAACTTTACATTGTTTGCATTTGGCAACTTTTCCCTCAACTAAAAAACTCATCACCACGGGAAAACACCTTTGAGATTAAAAAAAAACTGAGAGAGGTTATTGTAGATGGTCCCAACATAATCCCATAGCCTCAAACAGAGAGTCTATAAGCATCATGGTTTTTGAAAAATAGCCCTTCAAAGATTGTTGTCTTTTAGCACTTTGGACTCTTAAGGGAAATCACTGGTCCAATGTAGCTCAGAGTGATTCAACATATTTGGGTGCAAAAGAGGACCATCCCTGGCATAAATGTACCCATACAAATGTGTTAGAATAGTCTATTTGGTTGTACGAGTTGTAGAATGAAAGTTGCACCACTTTGCAACTTTACACTGCTTGCATCTGACAACTTTTCCCTCAACTGAAAACTCGTCACCATCAGAAAATGCCTCCAAAATAGCAAAAACTAAGAGAGGTTATTATATATGGTCCCAACACAATCCCAGAGCCTCAGATGAAGAGTCTGTAAACATCACAATTTCTGAGAAATAGCCCTTCAAAGATTGTTGCATTTTAACACTTTGGACTCTTAAGGGATTTCGCCGATTGAACGTGGCTCAGACTGCTTTGACCTATTTGGGTGTGAAAGGGGACCATACCTAACCTAAACACACCCATCTGAACGTGATGGAATAGTCGGTTTAGTCATACAAGTTGTAGAAGAATATTTATTTATGCCCTTACAAGTAGTTTTCAACCTCCAACCAAACTCCAATGTTGATTTTCATGAAAAAAAAGCCATGAGACCATAGCTTGTTGCTTTATTTTTAATGGAAACTGGTGGAAAGTAGAGTTAAATTCTTCACAAACTTGGTTTCAAGTAATTTCATTCATTTTTGTGCATTTAAGAGGCATTTTACTGGAGGTCAGTCTGTGAGCCCTATTCCAAGGGTTTGAGTGTATTTAAAATGGACTTTTAAGCCTTCAACCCACTATATGATGCTATAACTCAGTGGATAAGCTTAGTTAGGATAGATAAACATGTTTTCATTGTTTCTTGTGTAGGGGAGGTTAGCATTATGATTTTTGGTCATGCCCTAGATGACATTTGGGGTGTTTTTGCATGAAAAAGTGAGGTTAGAGAGGGTAAAAGTGGGAATTGTTTGAGGGCTATCACTTTTCTTGTTCTTTTAAGCTTGTGAAAGGTTATTCAAGGGTGTTGGAGTTTGTGGTAAAGTTTGGGGAAGTCTGCAAGTAGGTTTTTCAATAAACCCTTGCCAAATTCGAGCAATTAGAGGGTTTTGTGGAATAGGGTCTTAGAGGGAAAGTTCCAGAGGATAAATGGGAAAATTTGAGGTTTTGTCATATGTTGAGTGCTTCCCTAACAAGTTTTAGGTTTTGTGAAGTGTTCCAAGGGTGGTTGATTTGGAAATTTGGCCTATTTGGCTAGGTTGAGTAGCGTAGTTTGCATGATTTGTGAAATTTATTCCAAAGGAGTCCTATGTGAGTTGAAATTATGTTGAAGGGGACTAAAATGGGTGTCTAGAATGATGATTAGTTGCAGGAGTTTTTAAAGAGACGTGAGAGTTAAGTTAAGAAAGGTGTTTAGGAATCCAGGTTGTATTATGAAAGTGAGTGGTTTTCCATCCTTGGTTGCATCAACTAATGATTAACTAGTCCTTTATTTCCAAGGTGCTCTTGCACCATTTTCCAAGCATCCATATAGCTTGTTTGAAAGCACCTATTTTAGGATTTTAGCCATAGCATCAAGGTAGTGAACTATTTGATAAAATGCTTTGGTAGACGTTGGAAAATGTGGTAGCATATACAAGGAAATGATTTGTTTGAAAAAATGCCTCAAGAAAAGGTGGTCTCATGGTGATGGAATTCCATTCCAATCTATAGAAATTCTCTTGTCATGGCATTCCATCACCATGAGACCACATTTCTTTGAGGCATTTTCTTTAAATAGTCCATTGCCTTGTCTATATTATTGCTTACTATTATGCTTTGTTAGATTCTTTCCAAGCATCCATAGCTTATTCAAAAGCACTTGTTGTATGCTTTTAGCCATAGCAACAAGGAAATTAAATGTTTGATAGAATCCTTTGATAGACATGTATGAAAAATGTGGTAGCATAGACAAGGCAGTGAACTATTTGAAAAAATGCCCCAATGAAATGAGGTCTCATGATGATGGAATGTAATGACAATCAACAAGGCAATCAACTGCTTGAAAAAATACCTCAAAGAAATAAGGTCTCATGGTGATGGAATGCCATGAGAATCAAAATTGATTTTTATTGTCATGGCATTCCATCACCATGAGACCTCATTTCTTTGAGGCATTTTTTCAAACAATTCATTACCTTGTCTATGCTATTGCTTACTATTATGCTTTGATAGAATTTTTCCAAGCATCCATAGCTTATTTGAAAGCACTTGTTTTAGGATTTTAGCCATAGCAACAAGCTAGTGGACTGTTTGATAAAAAGCTTTGGTAGACATGTATGAAAAATGTGGTAGCATAGAAAAGGCAGTGGACTATTTGAAAAAAAAGCCTCAAAGAAATGTGGTCTCATAGAATTTCATGACAAGAAAATGCATTTGACAGCTGCTCCTAGTTATTAGTTATGCAATATGAAGTAATTGCATAATTTCTTAGGTTGACTTTGTAAAAGCTATATTGTAATTAATTTTTTTCATCTATCAGCATCTAGCTATTAGTTATGCAATGTGAAGTAATTCTTTGAGTTTGAAAGATGTG
The DNA here is from genome assembly GCA_007115665.2 of Sequoiadendron giganteum. Taxonomy (NCBI): domain Eukaryota; kingdom Viridiplantae; phylum Streptophyta; class Pinopsida; order Cupressales; family Cupressaceae; genus Sequoiadendron; species Sequoiadendron giganteum. The sequence goes on along the minus strand of CM021104.1, from coordinate 242,072,107 downwards.
AAATACAATGTAATCAATGATATGAATATAAACTACATAATATAACCATTATTTTTTATGCTATTGTACATTGATATTTAACCATTGCTCAAGATTAAATTTTCAAAGAGTTTAATCATGCACATGAGGAATAAATTAAATTTCGATTGTCAACTTCTATATATCAAATTATCCAATAATCAAGTGTATGTACATATACAAAAATGGCATCAATGCCAACTCAAACAAAGTTTTACAAAATGTGGCATATGCCATCTCAATATCTATTCAAAATTTACATGCCAAAATGTCTATCTCATCCTAAACTACTGGTGGATCATCAAAATGGAGCCTCTTTGAAGCACTATTTGGCTCTTAAGGTAGTTGCACAAGAAAAATTCAAACAACAATTCAGATTAGTTATACTATATAATTTAAAATTGAATAATTAACATCAAAATCAATATACATTGAATTTTAATTTAACTCTAAAATTGAAATCTTGATTACCTTAAATATACGTCTCTTCAAAGGGTCAAGAGTCCTAGAATATGCCCCTCTCAAAGAACCAACCAAACAAACTTTTGAAATGTCAATCTATATATGTGAACAAAAACATAAAATTGATCCAAGTTAGCATATGATTGTTGGTAATAGGAACATATTTACCAAACACAAAATAAAATAAACACATACCTCTTTAGGCTGATCTTTTTCTTTATCTCCTTTAGGTGTTTCAACACCTCCTCCTTGAGGTGTTTCAACACCTACTCCTTCCAACGTTGTGACACTTGTCAACAATGATGTATAGCTCATAACTGCCTATACATAAAAATGGCAAGTACATATGAGACTACCAATCTATGTCGATGTATGTATAATCAATATAATATCTTAAAAAACTTAATTCAATCCAATTTGAGTTCAATTACCTTCCCCTTATCTAACTTTGCACCTCCATAGTCTGGACAAGGCTGCACCTCGCTTGCACTAGGAATTTCCTACAAGAGGAAAATAAGCTAAACATATTAGTTATTATATAATTTCATTAATGACAATTCAAATGACAAGCAAGTATATAATAAAAAATGTAAATGAGTGAGTGCAAAAATATATACTGTGTGCATGTCGAGGCCAAATGAAATGGCCCTAAGGGTGCTATTAGTCACATGTGTGAGCTCCTCCTCAAACATCAACTGTTAAATAGATCATGTAAATAAATATTAGTACTTGATACTATCTCTTATTAATACTCATTTAAAAACAAATGCAAGTTTTAAATTTACAACTTAAATCTTACCTATGTCACTATTCCAACATCCCCCTCTCTAGTAGGAGAGGAATTTGTAGGGTGCGCTCCACTCCCCTGCATCTGATCTATAATGTCCACATCATGGAGGTCATAATCAGAAGTTTCCAAGGGATGCTCAATATGTTGTACAAGAGGACCCAAGCATATATGGTGGCACATAGTGCAAGTATGTGGCACACAAATATGTGGACCTGAGGAGGATGATGCAGCAACACTCGATCCATCACCAACATCACTAGAATGTGGCTAAGCTACTATAGAAGCATGTGAAACCAAATGACCACTCAAAGAGTGAATAGATTGAATAGTCTATGTGGCTGCATCCTAGATAATATCTGGATGATATATTGGAGGTGGCGGAGGAAGGGAAGGAGGGGGAACATATGGTCATAGGACTACTCTAACTGCCCTTGGTCTATCCTGGGGCATACCTCCATCGATGCCCTAGACGGGTTTAATGTCAAAGTAATTGACATGATGCCCTAACACAAACTCAGCGTATAATTTTTTAATAAAGTAAAATGGTATATCATAATTGTTGTTCAATGGTTTATCAAAAACCATACACCAACGATCCCAAAATTTATCTACAATATCCCTATTTGTGCACCATTTTATAGAAAGTTTTGGTTTATTAACATTAACTGGAAAATCGGTGTGGGGGTTAGCGAATAACGAGACTATTTGGGCTTTTGTTATTTGGAGATCTTTCACATCATTGTAAGATAATCCACATGAGTAATATTACCTCATGTCTTCTCACCATGAATGAAAGGCATTATGTTGGGTGGAGAGTGTTTCTATATTTTTAATTATTTCCTTCAATGTGTTTGTCATCTCGAAGAATCGAGGGATTGTCTTATAAACATCACAAATGACCCTCAATTGCTCCAATTTTTCACCAATTAAGTCTTCAATCGATGGTTGCGAAGGTGGTGGAGCGTTTGGCATTTGTGCATTTTCATTCTCAGCCATAATACCTGATTAAATTAAAAACTAATTAATCTAATTGAAATTACACAATATAAATGAAATTATTGTAAAAAAAACCCTAGTTTTCAATAAAAATGCCAAAAAAACCCTACTTTTCAACAAAAATCCATAACAAACTCTAGTTTTTAATAAAAATACATAAACAACACTAGTTTTTAATCAAAATCCATAAAAAACATTAATTTTTAATAAAAATCCATTGTAAACTCTAGTTTTTAATAAAAATCAATAAAAAACCCTACTTTTTAATAAAAATCCATAAAAAACTACTTAAAATTATACAAATCTAATAGAAAAATCGATTAAAACAAAGAAAATACCAAAAACTTACCTTCGAAATCAGATATCTGCTCAAATCGGATATCTGATATCCAAAAGTCGCTCTCATTGCGCCCTTAGTTGTTAAAATGACAAATGATTTTAAATCGACATTGTATTTATAGCTGATTCAAATAAGATATCCGATTTGGATCGGATATTCGATATGTACTTCTTGCTTTGGGCATTGCTTTGGAGCAATGTACTGACACCCAAGCCAGAAAAAATTCAACTCGAGATTTTTGTGTTTTTAGCTTGATGCAAAACACAACTTTTTCACATTGCCACTTTTTGGCCCATCATGATCCTGCACATGCCCATACATGCATATCATTCCACCTATGATTTTCTTTTGAAATATACAATTTATAGCCCTCACCACCATCGTGCCCTCTCCCCTATATTATTATACTTTCTTTGAGATTTCAAATTGTTCTATAAATAATTAAATAAGTTCATCATGTTTTATATAACTAGATGTAAATAGCTGCAAAATAAAGCCATATGTTAGCATTTACTATATATATGTGTGTGTGTGTGTGTGTGTCCTTTTTATATGAGCCTAAACCATGAAGACCTTGACTTCAATTTTTTTGTATGGTTATGTAAAACCTTTATTCATTTCAATCTTTTTATGGTTTCCACGATCTATTATATGTATTTCTATCAATTTTTTTGAGTTGCCAATTGGACCATCTACATTGTGGCATTCAAGGTTTTGGCCAATGTGTCCTCTACTGACATGGACCCCTTGCACAACATTACCCTCACACCATCTGGCCCTCTCACTTAATTTAAATATATATGCAATATCTATACATATTGTATACATCTCTCTGCAATATATATGTGTGTGTGTCTACTTATATGGTTCTTACAATTTGCTCAATGCAAATAAATAATAAAGCGCAAGCTAGAACTAGATGAGTTATAAAGAGAGCACAAACAACATTGCCTCCACACAAGAGAGGTGTGAGGCTGTCAGAATGTGAAGAGGATGAAGTTATTCCCATTCCATAGCCAATCAAATCTTAATCCAAGTCAATAAAAATGTTACAACAAAGAAGGTTTTAGTGCAATGGAAATGGTCTACAGATGTTATGGAATCTACCATGAGAGACATTGAAGATAATGGAATGGCAACGAGTGGGCAACAATGAATTGGGAACTTCCAACAACCACACCAATGAATTGGTTAACTAGTGTTACTTCCATAAAGAGGAAAGGCCCCCCAATTGTTTTGAATGAAGATGAAGAGGAAAAGATTTTTGAATGATTTAAGGAGATGGCTACAATTGGCCATAGATTAAAAATTATGAATTTGAAGTCTCTAGTAGCACAAATATGCCAAACAAGGCCAAATCCATTCAAGAATGGAGCTCTTGGTAGGTCTTGGTGGGTAGGCTTCAATAAAAGACATCTTGATCTCACTTTGAGGACAACACAAAGATGAGACAAAGATCAAGCATTGAATTTGAGCCCTACAATGGTTGTCGCATTCTATGATACATTATCAAATGCCTATGCAGCTAATCCATATGGTCCATTGAATATTTGGAACTGTGATGAGACTGTCATTCAAGCCATAGAAATGGTGCAATGTGAGTGCCTGCAAAAAAGGGCAACTAAAGTGTTTCATATATTATACCAAAGAGTCAAAAGTGGATAACAATTTTGTGTTGTGTGAATGTTGTTGGACAAAAAATACCTTGTTTCTATTTTTTTAAGAGCAAAAAAACTCTAAAGAATTATATAGCTCATTGTGAACTAGGTGCATGTATGGTCACTTAGCCCCATGCTTGGATCATAAAATACATCTTTCTCAATTGGTTGCACTATTTTTCTAGTTTTGTACCTAGAATTGTATCACCCACTAATAGACACCTATTGATATTTGATGGACATGGTAGCCATGTTGCCTTCTCAACTATTTATGAAGCAAGGTCACTATGAATTGACTTGCTAACCTTACCAACCCACACATCTCATAGGTTGCAGCCACTAGATGTTAGCGTATTCACATCATTCAAATAATATTGTAAGAAGGAAAGAGCAACATGGATGAGTAATATCCCAATCTAGAGATTAAATGGGTGGAGTTGGCAACACTTGGTAGCATTGCATTTCAAAAAACACTGACTGTTGATAACATAAAATCAATTTTCAAAGGGAGTGGCATTTGGCCCCTAAATCTAGATACATTAATGGAGGATATGCGGCCAAGTGAGACATTCCAATTTACTACCCCTGAGGAAGCTTCAGCTACCAAAAATATTATGATTCTATCCAGTATTGATGTGCCATAATCAAAGGTTGAAGGGACACATGGTAACCTTGTGGACAACATAGTTGACCCTTTGATAGAATAAATTTATGGTCCAATAGAAAAACCTATTTTGTCAAGCTAGCAATCTAATAAGAACATTTGATTTGGAAGACCAACATACTCCAATAGGAACACTTGAATTGGAAAACCAACATAATGATATAGACATGTCACTTTCTCTACCCAATGTAGTAGATAATCCATTATGGTTGTTGGAGGGGGCTAAAAATCTTGGTATTGATTTGAATGTGGATGAAGACCAAAGTCTATCTTGATGCCATCTCTACCAAATAACATGGACCCATCTACCTTATTGTATTTTTATGTTAATTGTGGAGAATGTGAACCTACTGAATTGGGAGGAGGTGAGGATGTTGATGGAACTATTAGTGAGGTGCAAGTTGAAAATGAATAATATTCTAATGAGCCATTAGAAGTCCAAATTAGTTCAACCATCTCCTAATTCTTAAAATTACTTGTTCATCTAGTAAAGGATACATCCAAGCATCTAGTTGATTATGGATTCAATTGAGAAGATAATCCCAACTCCTCACCATAGATGACTACATGAAGATACTAATGGAGCAAGAGGAGAGGAAGAAGGAAATCCAATAGTTGAGAGATAGGAAGAGAGAGCAGATCAAATAATGGAAGCTTGATCGAATTGTGACAAGAGACCTAAAGGAGAAAATGATAATTGAAAAAGACCTTCAATGACAAATGGATGAGGAATAAAGAGACTGGAAAAGGAAAGAGAAGGAACATAAAAAGGAGTGATAAAGGATTAAATGGGAAGCTACTAAAAAAGAGAGAATTGGAAAGGGCTAGAAAAGAGGCAATAAGGAAAAGGCAAATGAGTAATCCTTTAAATCCCTTGTCAGAACAACATACAATTTTCAAGGACTTAGTTTCTATTCATTGCCCCTAGTATTTTCCACCATTTCCTCACACAATTATTAGCCAAACCCAATCAAGTTGTAGTCCTACGAATTTAGAGATAACAAACATGGATGAGTAGTTGGCTAGGCAAGGTTCACAGACCAACAACACATCAATAAAATGCTTCCAATCATTTAAATTTTCTTTTCCAATTTTATTTTTATAATAGGAATGTTAAATTGTGAACAATTTTTTTGGAGCCATCTATAATTATGATATTAACATAGCATGACAGAAAGCATGCCATTTTTGTTTTTGTCAATGTTTTGAAGGTGTTCCATTTATATATAAATAATGAAGTTCTCCTATCAACTATTGTTATGTTATGTGAGTAACTAATATAATTTTTACAATACTAATGTGTTCATCTTTGTTGTTTCCCTACAATGTGTTAGGTCTCAAAAATTCTAGTTGGAAACCTCAAGAGGTTTCCAAGCTCTTTGTACATTTTAGGCTAATGAACAAGGCCAATTGGTGAATTTGAACCTTCTTCTCTTTAGGCTCTGCCAAACCTAGGTGGGTATGCCTATGCAAATGAAGTAGACTTAAGCTATGTGTTTCCTACTTGAGAAATCTATCCACAATGGCAATTGAGAGTGGAGAGATGTAATCCTAATTAGGTATAAATTGTATAAGCAATATCAAGGTGAAATTTAATATGTTCAATAAATAAATGTAAGGTTTTGAAAATAGATTTGATAAAACTAAATGATGAAATGGATAAGACCAATGCCTTGTTGGGTAAATGGAGTCAAATGAAGATCTAGGACAAATGACTTGTATTTCCAATAACTCAAACTGTTTGGCACACTTATGTTGGTTTATATCTTGTATAAATGTGCAGGAAAGTGATTGACAAACTCTATTTATGGATCCAACTGACACAACCAGGTTACATATGATTTATCAAAAGAATTTAATCTTTGCTTGAAAGGACCAATTGAATAAACCACACAAAAACAATAGATGATACCGGATTGGAGACAAAATGGTAATCCTAATTATATGGCTCTTCTTACTAATCCAAATAATATATCTAGATTATTGTGATTGACTAGAAGGGCTTTAATTCTTTCAAAGAAGCCAATTAATCACACCACACAAAAATAGAAAATGTGTTTTGATAAACTGAATGTATCTTTGATACACCAATTTAAATAACAAGGAAATATTAAGCTGGATAAAACCAAATAACTATATATTTTCAACAAACAATTGATGCCAATTATGAAGCCAAAGAATCAAAGATCTTTCATTAATTTCCTCAAAAATATGCTTGCAACATAGTCTTTTGAAATGTAAACATCATGGAAGCTTTCTGCTATCTATCTATCCCTATTCTCTACTTAAATTAAAAATAATGTGATGATCTTTCAATCATCAAGAGTTCAACATAAATATCAATATTATTAAGGGGACACACCTCTTCACAAAATCCTTTTGAGATTTAACAACTAAACACAAAGATCAAGCCCTAGTTAACCATAAATGAACTTTGGTCATTTGATCTAGGTAATCTTGTCTTCCATGAGTATCAACATCTTCTACAATGTTCCTTATAGCTATCTCAAAGATTACCATCTTCTCCAGGTACTCACAAGTATCACCTAACACCGAGTCCTTATCTTTGGCTGCTTCCAAAGCTTTTTGCAATATCAACCTGCACTCCTCTATCCATCCATCTATGTCCTTTTGCTCTCCTCCTTCTTTGAACATCGTAGGAATTCCCTCTTTTGCAACATCGATGAGTTCCTTTGTATCTTCTTGAAGCTCATCATGATACTCTTTGTGCTTCTTCTGAATAACCTCAATGGCTATTATAGTTCTACTGTTAAGAGGATCTTTATTTTATGCTTCTTGGATCTTTTCTTGGATTTGGTCACTCACCCTTTTATGTTCTTGAACTATAGTATGACTTTGGGAATGAGTTCCCCATAATTTGTTCATCCAAATCATTAGGTTAGTGTGCCTTTTTTTTAGTACTATAGAGAGTGCCTCATATATTGTCTTGGCCACGTGTGCTTCCTCTTGTTTTCCCTTTGACTGAGAGCTTTCCCCCTGTGTCAATAACTCAATGTCCTTTAGAAATTCATTTTATCTCAATACTCTTTCATTATTGTTCTTGTACATATCCCTGTCTTTTATCAACATTTGAATTTGTGCTTTATTCAATTTGGCCACATTGATGCTAATGTCAACTATAGCTATAGGATCAACTTCACCCACCTTCAGTGTCATTACATGTCCAAATGCCTTTTTTGTGTCTATGATCACAAACTTCTTATGTGGAGGGTATAGAGCCCAAATCATGAGAGATTCTCATTTGGATTGTACTTAGATCCGGTATATACTTTTGTAACTCCTTGAGGGTTGAGTTTGTGAGTAGTATTATTAGTATGCAAGAAACTCTCAAATACAAGAGTTGAATTTAAATCTAAACCAGGAAAGATCATCACACTAGATTCTTCCAACAAATTTCTTCCCCTTTCTAGGGTCATATTTCTCATCTCATTTTCCACATCCAACTTCAAAGTATCCAACAATTCAGTCTTATTGCTAGGTGTGATATTTGTGATAGAGTCCCTTATTTCTTTCCCCTTTTGCTTGTATAGGAATGACTTGAATTCATATGACTTTATAAATTCATTATCAGAAACAAGTGATCAAAAGACAAGCTACCTGGTATGTGCATCAAAGTTTTCATCAACTTCATGTTCTCTATTGGAGGGTTGATATTTTTCAATTTTTGTCTTAGAGATCTTGTCGTCATGACCTCAATGTTCTTTCTCACTAGTAGCTTCATCACTTCTGGAGGATAACATTTCTGCCTCTTTTTATCTCTTGTAGTTGTTGCTTAATTCTCCTATTATATTCATCGATGGCTAATTTAGCCTCCATTTCCTCCATGTTCCTAATTATATCATCTTTTGGGTAAGGTATATGTTCATATCTGCCCAAATTTACTTTCTTTTTAGCAACATCAATGTATCCTTCGGGATCAAATCCTTTTCTAGGTGTAGCCCTTTTCAAATTGAACTTTGATAGTTTATCTAGAATTGAATCATGCCCCTCCTTTGATAGCATGGTAAAATCCCCAAAGCATAAAGTACTTGGCATAAATGATTATTTTTCATAGGCACTTAAATTCATAACACTTGAGTAATCCATCTGCCTAAAAATTTCCAAGTATATAATTCTATTTGGCACTGTTTTTGGTAAGAGAAAGGTTGTATCCTCAAAACCATATACTATGATCATGGTAGCATCGATAAAATAGTACTAGTCACCCCAATTATGCTCAATAGTCATGGGTCCATAGAAATATCTGGGCCTTAGAAATCTTTTGATCTCATCAGTTAAGGAATGCTCACAGGGGTGATTAAAAAATCAATATAAAGTTTTCACAAAATACTCCTAAAAAATAATAGTTAGAATTGAGAAACCTGTTGTCCCAAATAGCAGTCCATAGTTTTATTGGCAAGGGTTATATAATGCCTCACCATGTAACCCTAAAGAAATTTGCAACACAACATGGAAGCGTACAATTTTTTTTATTTTAAAAGTGCATTATTAACAAAGAAAATGCACAACTCTACTGCAACAACCTCCAAGGTACGCGACAAGATTACATCTAATACCAAAACAAATACATTATTCTTATAAAGCCTTTAATTAAATGACTAATCATATAATTAAAAACACATATATACAAATCATTAAAGATACCAACACATAGATTATAATATAACAAGATTTAGTTTACACTACTTAACAAGTAAGATTACAACAAGAATTCACATCACATTAACTCTATAGATAGGTTACATCTCTCATTCCTTGAATGAGGTAAATCCAATAAACGTGATTACAAATTACAACATTCCACCTCGAATACAATGAGGGGTAATAAATTACAAGAATCAACTGAAATGAATAAAAGCATGTAAAGTAACTAGATCCCACGAGCTCTCCAACTGGAAATCTCTTCAACACGAACAAGAATAAAACCCAACGGAGTAAGGTGCATGTTCCACCCAACCAAGTGGTACCTGAAGGCCCACCCCCCATGCTAGGAGATAGTAACAAGGATTCCTAGACAAGACTATCTACCTCTAGACACAGGCTAAGTCATAATTGAACTTAACCAAATACAAATACAATACTAACACAATGGTTACAATGCTTCCAGAGTTAAATAATCAACTACATCACTGATACAAACATACTGCTAACTTAGGAGAAGTATCATCACAAAGCTACATGGGATATCCTGGTAAGTCTTCTTAGGCCAGACCCCCATCTCGGGATATCTTGGAAACCTCTAATGACTCCTGACCCCTCATGCAAACCCATGCGGGATTAGTTATCTCTCACAGAGACAAGACGATGATCAGCCCTTCCAAGCCTTCTCGTCTAGTCCCAAGTCTATACAAGCTCTTGCATACATGAGCAAGGCATAATTATACTTATTAAGTGTTTGATACCACCTATTCTTCTAATAAGTTCATTTACAATAACACTGGATTAACTAACTCACAATGAGTTACCTTGGCACCACTTTGGGTGTCGAACCTCATTGCAAACCACTCCTCTAAGACAACACGTGGAGCAACTCCACAACCCAAGGGTACACTAGTGCAACCTAAGGATATTAAATCCCTATCCAAAACATAGAGTCCACACCCTCGTTCGTGATAACCGGGTAAATAACTGGATACAACTCCACACACTACCCAAGGCAATTCAAAGGTTGACTAACATAATACGACAACCCCAATAATTAAAAACCCCATCTAGAAGACTTATTAACCCCTACTAAACAATTTTCCCCAAATGAAAACATAATAAATTCACATTTATAAGAGCAATTAAACAAGAATTAAATCTACTTTGGATTTCCTAAATCCACTCCCTTTAATAAAATTCAATAGTTTATTGCCTTAATAAAATTAATTTAATAATGTCTCTTTCAAACAAAGGGTGAAATTTAAACCAAATAACTAATTCCTTAATTGTTTTTAATTTAAAATAAAGAAAAACAGATACTTCATCTAAATCAGAGTATAACATTTTAAGGAAATATTAATTCTTCTTTTCAAAATAAATCATTTTTAGAAACCATTAATTCGTCTATTAAACATATTATTTTAAAATAAAATATTTGTTCCATCCATATATATTATTTTGAAATAAAATCAATAATTCGACTATGAACATAATATTTTAAATTTCTCATGCATCAAAGTTTGCATCTTACATATAATAAAAAAAATTGGAGAACCGAAAAAAGCCAGTAAGGCTGCGAAGGAGGGTGTGCTAGGGCAAGAAACAAATTGTGAACCAGTGAAGGAGGAAGGTCAGATCAGTGGGATCCAGGAGCTGAGGTAGGAGTGAAAGCAACGTCACGATACACCAAAGATAGTTAGTTGCCAGCAGTTGGAAATGACATCGATCAAGGGAGGAAATAACAAGGAAAGATGGAGCGAAGAAACAGACATGATAATCCCCTTTGAAACATTCAGAGACAAAATAAACAAGGGCTGGTTAGCGTACGGAAACCCCATCCGTTACCCTGACTCAGAAAATCATAGACCCCAATGGGTGATGGAAAATGGAGTGTGGGTGAATAAATGTCATCCCTACTACCAACAACAGGAGTAGGCTACGATGAATCAAAGGTGTAGGAGGAACAGTTAGGTCAAGGAACTCCATGGGTGAGACCTAATAGATATATGCAAGGAAGGATACCAGAAGCCAATATTGGTAGGGGGAGGAAAGCTTCAAAACCGAAAGGGTGGTTCAGGGAAAAAGGAGTAAAAAGAGATTTGAACAAAAACTGGCGTTAAATGGAACCGATCAAATCCCTTCCACCCAAAGCCGTAGCACTGAAGGCAAGTGCGAGTTGGGGATCAAAAATTAAAGGTAATTCCACACCTATCTCCATACTATTTTTTAATGCCAACATCGAAGTAGTTAACATAACACGCGAAAAATTAAGAAACATTGGAATGTTTGCAAAATGGGGGGGAGTAGGTTAGAAAATTTGGAATGCTATGAATGAATGGTGTAAGGATAATTGGGGGGAAGAGGCTTCAGTAGACAACCTGGGATTTAACTAGTTTCTGATTAAGTTTCATAGCCAGGAAAAAAAGAATAAGGCTTTTGAATCTGGACCCTATTTCTTAGAGGGTGCCCAAGTTCACCTAGTAAAATGGAAGCCAAATTTGGACCCAAGGAAAGAAGGGGTGGGGGAAAGTGTCATCTGGATCAAGCTTTATAACCTTCCTTTAGAATATTGGTCTGAAAAAACATTAGAAGGAATTGGAAATCTTCTTGGGAAATTCCAAAGTCTTGACAACACTCAGATGGATAGTAAGAAAGGGCCCTTCTTCCGGATCTGTGTAACAATTGCTTAGGAGGTGGAGTTGCCTGGAGCGATAAAGCTCTTATCAGATACAGGTTCATGATATTAGGAGGTGTGCAGGGAGGACAATTTGTATGAGTGCCCTAACTTTAAAGTATCCGAGCAAGTTAAGGTAGTCAGCCCAGAAAAATGGGAAATCAATAGCATAAGCACTTCAGTTAGGGAAAAAAGTTGGACAAAAGTAGAAAAGAAGTAGAGGCCGGAAAAGCTTCGGTCTTTAGTGAAAAAGAATTGGTAGATTCAATGTATTTGGATCAGATGGTGAATGAGCCTGGGTTGAAAACAATCCTAGATATCAGCCAGAGGCCAATCCAACCAACTCGGTGGTTAATTCAGGAGAACTGTGGAATCAACTCAGAGTCAGGATCCCAGGAGGAAGAGCTACCGCATCTCATTAACATTAGCCAGGATAATCAGGTAGAAACAACAAAGAAATCTATTTTGGAAGTTCAAAAGGTGGTGTCATGTGAGCTAGCTGCCGAAAATTATCTAGGCAATAATAAGACCCCAGAGGTCGGAGTAGAGGAAAATTTGGAGATAGGGAGTATGGATTTAGAATCAGACTGCGATGAAAGCTTTAAAGAATATCAAGAAGGAATAATGGTCAAAAGAGGTATTGAGCAAACACCTTTGACAAGAAAAACCCCAAGAATCAAAACAAACAGTCAAAGAGGTCGTAAGCCTAATAAGGAGAAACTAAAAGTGGCAGGGGCTGCCAAAGGACAAACAATCCTTAGAAATGGGAAGGGTCTCCCCCTTCCTGGGGAGTCATGAAGATCCTAAGCTGGAACACTAGGGGCTTAAACATGCCTAGTAAATGGCGCCACTTCAGGCATCAGATAGATAGTGATAAGCCAACCATCCTAATTATTCAGGAGACAAAATGGAGTAAGGAAGAACAGGAAAGGAAATTGAAGTGGTGGAGAGGTTGGGAAGGAATGTGTAGAGAAGCACTTGGGGCTTTAGGGGGACTTGGGGTATTTTGGAACCCTAACTTAGTATGCTGCAAATCCTTGGTAGATAAGCAGAATTAGACGATGGTCTCAGTTCGCCATTACCAAAATAATTTAGAATTCAATCTGATCAATGTATATGGACTGATTACTCCAGCAGATAAAAGGACTCTCTAGGCGGAAATCTCCTTCTTCCTGAGCCAAACAAAAGAAGTAAAAACTATAATGGGTGGGGATTTCAATGCTACTCTAAACAACTCAAAGAAGATAGGGGGGATGCAAAACTTGATAAGATCTCAATTAGACTTCCAGGATTTTGTTGATCAAAATATGTTGAGAGAGATAAATACTAAGAATGGAATTTATACTTGGACCAATAGAAGAGAGGGACTTTCTGGAATAGCAGAAAAACTGGATAGGTTCTTAGTGATGGGGGAATGGAACCAAGTGTTGGAGGCTTCAATTCTCCCATGGAGTGGCTTAGACCACTTTCCAATTCAACTGGTCCTGTAGCTAGATAAGCTTAAAGGGGGCTCTCCCTTTAGGTTTAAAAAAATGTGGATGAGAGATCCAAGCCTCTATGAACATATATTGATTTGGTGGAAAGAGGTATGGATAGCTAATCACTCTCACCTGTTTGCCTTCCAAAGGAAGCTTGCACATATTAAAGCAAAATTTAGAATTTGGAATAAGGAACATTTTAAAAATATATTCAAAGAGAGTGAAAAGATAGAAAGCGAGCTAAAAATCTTAAATGAAAAAATAATCAAGGATGGTATGGGGCAGGAGGAGTTCAAGAAAGAAAAGGTACTATTAGAAGCTTAATCTGAATCTCTAGCAAGGTTGGAATGCCACTAGAAACAAAAATCTCAAGAACAGTGGCTTCTCGAAGGAGACAAAAATACTAAATTCTTTCATAACTCAACCTTGGCTAAAAGAAATGTGAACAAAATATCAGATTTGGTGAGAAATGATGGGTCTATTGCTAGATCAGATCAGGAAATCAATCAGGAAGCCATGGGGTTCTTTGAAGCACTCTTTAAAAATAAGGCCAAATGGATTTTGGAGCAAGGGAGGAATTCATTAGGTGTATCCCAAAACTGATCTCAAATAATGAAAATTCAAAACTCTCAAAACCCATAAGTATGGAAGAAACTAAGAAGGCAACTTTCCAACTAGGAGTAGACAAGTCTCCAGGCTCGGATGGTTTCCTGGCCTCTTTCTTCCAAGCCTACTGGGAAATAATCAAGATAGATCTTGTCAAGGCAGTAGATGAGTCAAGGAAGAAAAAAGTAATGCTAGGTGCAATCAATCACACATTCATTACACTTATCCCAAAAAAGGAGGCAAGCAACATGGGGGAGTACATACCTATTTCCCTGTGCAACACAATATACAAAATAATCTCGAAAATCATAGCCAATAGGCTCAAAGTGGTAATAAATAAAATCATCTCAGAAGAATAGAGTGGATTCATACCAGGTAGGTCAATTGTGGAGGGGATAATCGTGACTCACAAAACTCTGCATTATGCAAGAAAGTCAAGATTGCCAAGTATGATCCTGAAATTGGATATATTAAAGGCTTATGACCGGGTCGATAGGCAATTCTTGCTAGATGTGCTAGCTGGATTTGTCTTTGAAAAGGAAATAGTAAGTTGGATCAAAAGTTGTATAAATGGGCCTAGATTTTCAATACCAATAAATGGTGTAGCTCAGGGATTTATAGATTCTACTCGGGGGTTAAGACAAGGTGACCCTCTTTCTCCATTTCTTTTTATAATTATGGCTGAAGCCCTGGGTAGGAAAATAAGCCAAGCTAGAGAGGAAGGTTTGTCGAAAGGAATTGAGGACACTCCTGGAGTAGGAGCAAGTGCTCATCAACAATTTGTGGATGACACCATCCTCTTTGGACTAGCCTCAAGAATGGAGGCAAGAATGATCAAAGAAATATTGAGCAAGTACAACAAAGCTTCTAGCCAAGCCATCAATTGGAGGAAATCAAAAGTCTTTTTTCTTAACACCCAACCCATCCTCCAATGCAACCTTACAAGAATCTTGGTTATCAAACCGACCAGTCTTCCAAGAAGATTTCTAGGTATGCCACTTTTTACTGGTGCTAATCAACTCTCCTTTTGGGATAGAGTAGTAGGTAATTGTAAAAAGAAAATGGAATTATGGAAAGGTAAATGGTTAACTTCAGTTGGGAGGCTCATCATGGTTAAAACAATTTTGGCAGCAATCCCCATCTATTCAATGTCTTACCTAAAAATCCCAAAGGGGGTAATGGTCCAACTTAACCAAATTATGAGAAAGTTCTTTTGGAATGGCCCAGAAGACTTTAAAAAAATTCCCTTACTGGCCTAGGATAAGGTCTGCAAACCTCAGGCCTCAGGTGGTGCAGGAATTAGGCAATTGAAATTAATGAATTTGTCCATGGTGGCCAAACTAGTCTGGCAAATGTACACAAGCAACCAAAAATGGGTCAGAATCCTGAGGAGGAAATATTTGGATTCAAATAAGCCCATAAGCATAATCAGAGCTCTCGATCCTCCAAAAGGGTCGGCAATCTGGAATTTTATTTGTGATTGCAGAGACATTATTCACAAACATGTTACATGGGAAGTACATGATGGTCGAATGACATATTTTTGGGAAGATTCATGGGATTGATTCGCCAAACTAAACAATATGCAAGGCTTGAAGGACATCAAGGAAGAAACTACCAGAGTGTGGGGCCAAAAGATAAATAATTATGGAGGATATATATGGGAGCATGGAGTCAAGAAATGGAAATGGAGAAACTTAGATTCACTCAATGCCCCTAAAGCTCAGAAAAAGGCTTTGAAAAGGGTAATGGAAGCAAGATCCTTCCTGGTCAGTGAGGGGGATGATGTACTGAGGTGGAGTTCCTCTGCAGATGAGGAATATAAAGTAAAACTGGGCTAGAAAATCAAGGAAAAAAGGATGCCAAGGAAAACTTGGCCTACCTCTTTATGTTGGGGGGGAGATGTCTTGCCGAAAGTGGGTGTTTTCTTATGGCTAGCATCTCAAGGGAGGATTCTTACCCAGGACAGAATTTCCAAGTTAGGTTTCAGAGGTCCCAGCAGGTGTGTACTATGTAAAGATCAAGTAGAATCTGCATCCCATCTCCTGCTCTCCTGCCCCTATACAGAATACTGTTGGAAACACATCCTTTGAATTCTAGATTTCCCCACCCCTTTTGCTTCAAATCTTGGGATTGGTTAGTGGCATGGCCATCAAAGCAACATAAAAGGATCTTCAACAATATATGGTGAATAATTCCTTCTACAATTTGTTGGGAATTATGGAAGGAACAAAATAGACGTATCTTCCAAGAGCAAGCACTGGGGAGAGAACTTTAATCAGGGCAAATTGCTAAGGCAATCGTAGAACTTACAAACAATGCTACAAAAAACATTTCCTTCCCTAAAAATATTTTCTCTAGCAAGGACATCGATCTCTCAAATAAATTTGTTGGGCTTCATATTCCTTCTGTTGCAAGTAATCTAAAAGCCCCTCAAAAGGCATAAATTAGGCGTGGTATAGTCTAGCAACATCCGCAACCCGGGTGGATAAAAATAAACTTCGATGGTGCCTCTCTAGGTAATCCAGGAGCAGCTGGTATTGGTTGCGTGGCTCAGGATTGTGAGGGAAAGGTGCTAGCTCAAGAAGAAGAAAATATAGGACAAGCATCAAACAATCTGACATAAATTAGAGCGACACTGTGTGGTATCGAACTAGGTAAAAAGCTCAGAGCATCAAAAGTGCATCTTGAGGGTGACTCACTAATTATAGTGAATGTGATGAGATGCAACTTTACCCCAAATTGGATACTAAGAAGATGGTTAAGCCCAATTCAGACTCTGAAATCATCATTTGAGGAATTTCGTGTCAGCCACATATACCACAAAGGAAATACCATGGCTGATACACTGGCTAAGCATGCGGCCTCTGAGTCATAGTACGGATTGGCAGGAGCCAACTAAGTTTCCCTGTGGGAAGGGTCTCGTCTTTAATAATGATAAAACAAGGTGGCATTTTTTATAATCACTGTGGCGAGCCAAGTTCGCCTGGGGATGTGTGCTATCGTCAGACTCAGTAGCAAAATCGTCCTTTCAAATTTGGCAGATCATCTCAAGGCGTATTATAGTCACATCAGGTGGGTGGCCTCGAGAACGTAGGACAATGATAGGGCTTATTCATGTGTAGCTCCGTTACCTAGTTGGAAGGCTAGTAAATGATACCAGTTGGCTATAAGAAGTGTGTGTTTCAAGGTAAAAATCACCACTAGTAAAGCATTCAGAGAGGTTGGAAACAAGGCATGCAAGAAGCTATGGATCCCTCGGTGTGTCTGGAAACTACAACCACCATGGTTCCCTTTCAGGGAGAGGTCACGGATATAAGGCTTCGGGGTATCCTTACAGTGAAGGATAAGTATGTAATTCATGCAGTGAAAGAGATTCTAGGGCGCGAGTTCATTTGGTCATACCATAAACACCACCTCAACATGGATATAACGGAAATGTTTTTGGAAATTTCTATCCACCGGGGACTACCGAAGGCCAGGGTCAAAAGTATTTGCCAGCGCATCTTCAATCATGCCTACTTGGGGGAAATTGATGTTGTTCTGGACAACATCGATGAGCATGGACAAATTCCAATGCCGCAACACTACTACCTACTAAAGCAGAGTGGTGGAAGGCCTGTTCCAAAGTTCCCTATTCTAAGTACAGTGGAACTTGAGGCCTTGGTTGAGTGTGGTGAAGACATTGATAAGAATCTTTAATTTCTCCTGATGGTTGCAGGACTCATGGAGCCGATGTCAAAAGAGGAGATGGGTAATTATCTGGAAAGAGAAGGCTTTGATGTGGACACTAATGATGAGGAGCTCTCCAGACCTGTTCTCCCATCTCTCCCAGAGTCAAGGGAAGATTGGGTTGAGGATGACGGTTGGGACGTGGAGGATATAGCAAATGGCCCGGCTCACCAAAAGTGCAAATTAGACTATCCAGTAAAGAATCAAGCGGCACATGCCAAACAAATGTGCAAGGAAGCTTCTGTTCAGGGACCTAGTTATGATGCTAACAACTCTCTGTTCACTGCATTGCATGGGCCTTGGAAGCCGAATGGAAGAAGGTCCAAGTACTCAAGGTAATCAGGAAGTTTAGCAGTAAATCTGACAACAACTAGTATATATGTTAGGTGGTAGGATAGGAGCAGTATAGTAAAGCTCCTGGTATGTAAGTAGTGATGAAGAATATATAGTTCTGCAAACCTACGATGTAAATCTTTTTTGGCTATTAATATATATGGTGCTGGCCTTACTAGTTATTAATCTATCAAAAAAAATATTTTAAATTTCTCAATTACCTTTACATCATGCTATTATTTAAATCAACATTTTAATATATATATATATTAAAATTAATAACCTCAAATATATATATATATATAAAATAATATACATATAATATATATCCTCATATGATATATACATATATATTACATATATATATTTAATTATCAAAAATATATATTAATATTTTAATATTATATTAATATAATATAAACTACTAATATTTATTTTATTAAATATATATATTAATATTATATTAATATAATATTAAATATTATATATATATATATTTAAAGTCAAATTGCAACCCAAGTTAGGGTGCGAATTTCAGGGCGGGCGCCCACTGTCTTTTTGTTGGGTCGGCTGTGTTTACACAGCTGAACCCTCCCATATGGGTCGACTGTGTTTAAACACAACCGAACCCATGGTATGGGCGCGACCATGTGGTGTGGGGTGCACACTTGACATGGCTCCCCCCACAATGCCTCCCATGGGGGTAGCTGTGGGGTGAACCCTCAACCCCTCCACATAAAAAAAATGATTTTTTTTTTTTCATAACAAAAAAAAATGCCTTTAAAAAAAACCTGCAGATTTTAATCCGCCCTTTTGATAGGGTTTTATTTATTTATTTTTATTTTTTGATAGCATTAATCCTATATAAAAATCATATATATATATTTAAATATCCCCAAAGGAAATTTACAAAATTATTTAAGCAAATTAATCTTAAAAATGATCATTTATAGCCATATTTTCAATTTTTTTTGTTGAGAGAAATCATTTGAAAACAAGGTTTAAGAATTTAAGACCAGATCTAACATGGGTTTTCCATCAAAAATTCATTTTTTTGTTTTTCAAACAATTATTTTCAACCAGCATATCAAATATATGAATCTTTTCACCAAAGAAATAAATTTAACAAAATAGAAAACCTGGTTTCCAAATGCTTGAGAGGATGCCAAATGGTGCACTGATCCTTCCTTAGATTCCAGCTCCTTCCAAGCAAATCCACAGAGTTTCTCCAAAATCCAAATCCAAAACAAAAACCAGAATCCTTCTCCTCTCTTTATATTTTTCCATTTTTCATGTTTATATCAAAAACTCTATGAAAATTAAAAATATCCAAAAATAAAATAAACTCTCTTCAACCACCAACATAAATTTTCAAAAACAAAATAGAAAAATATCTTCCATTTCTTTTTGCATTCAAATTTTTAAAAATGTAAATTAAAACATTTTTCCAATTTTCAAAACAAAATATCTATTAATTCCAAAATGAATAATCTTAATTCAATTCAGCTCATTAATTTAATTAATTCAATAAAATAAATGTAATCCAAAGATTAATTTATTTTACTAATTAAATTAAATTAATTAATTAATTACATAACATCTTCTAACATAATAAACTAGATTACTTTAATAAACAACTTAAATACATAAAGCCATTTATTTACCTTTTTTTAACTTGCAATTAAATAAATCAAGGTGAATTTGAACAATATTAAAATGATCAAACCAGACTTAAAACCAATGACATGCTAAGACCAAGGTGATGACTTGACACAAAAAACCTAGCTACTATCTCCCAATTGAATGTCATTGGGCAATGGACACGCTCAAACCTGTGAAACCAGGTGGAGTCGATGTCTTGTACCTGTAAACCTACGAACAAAGAGTATATCGAACATATATATATGTATCATAATAAAGCACATTGTGAAGAGGAAATCGTGGAATCGTAGGGTGCTCACAAGCGAGTGGTGCAATTTTATCCCCTTCACCAATACAGTGTTACAAAACTGACGAATCTAACATCAATAATTTAATCAAAAACATAAAACAAAATTAATTCAAATATCCACTATGTTAATCTAAAGCATACAATAATTATAACATTAGAATAAAGTACCATCACATCAAAATGTAAAATCCACATTGCTTTACAATTAGCGATCAAATAGTAACTGAGTACCATAGTCAAAGTACTAACAACAAACAAGGAATAATGAAGTAGAATACTGTCTAAACGAAAGAGAAAAATAGAGGGGTGCTACAGGTTGGCCCTCCTTATCATATTGTGTAATTTTCAGTTCTTCAGGCCACATCATCATCTCCTAACCATAATACAATATCAAGTGCATAAGAATGGAATAATGTCTTAAATGTAGTGTGGGCGATTCATTCTTGATAGCCATCAACCTTGAGCCAATCTCCTTGGAAATGTAAGAAGCATAGTCAAATGGTCTGGCATTATAGCACTGAACATCTACCGCAATCACCATTGGTTCAATTGACATGAATTCAGGAGCTTTAGTCCCTAATATTTGATATACTGAGAGGTATGTGTACTTCAAGTAAGGTTCGAATATATCAACATGAAAGAGAGGCTCATCATTATCTTCAAGTGGGACGAGGTTCCCATCTTTCCTGGGTCTATGCAATGGAAATCTCCACCCTTTGTATGTGGTGTCCATTCTCTAGTATTCCTTTTCCAGGTCTTCGTACACAATTGTTTCATCACATAGGCCACTTAGGTTAAAAACCTTTGAAATTGTAGCCTTGGACATAGATATAAATAGTTTTCCTTGCAAATCATAGATAGGTTTCAAATTAGCGTTGCAATGTTTATCCAATAGTTTCATTAATTCCACATTCACAAATACATTTGGGATGACTAATTTCCCCAAATCAAGGTTCCATGATTACACATTGGTTCAAACCTACTTCTTTGATTGTAATGGAACATAAACAACTTGTATCCCCTGATAGAAGTCCAAGCATCTCCTATATGTTTACATTTGTCCTCAAATTTTTCTATATCGACCCTCAATTGTGCGGACCTCCTAACCCTCAACCTAGACCCAAGAAATTGATCAATAAGGTCTTGGTTGAACTTCCTCTTAGTTGATTTTGGATCATCACTCATTTCGGTCCTTTGCTTTTTTCTTCTGCTTTGACTACCCTCACCCTGTTGCTTTCTACCTTTGGTCTTTCCAGAACTAGGGCATTCCATTCAATTCTTTGAATTAGAATTTTCTAATTACAGAGGATTTTGTGAAATTACTTGTGAATTGTTGATCGCACTGTGCTCTTTGAATTTTGCTCAACCTTTCATGCTTGCTGAAATTCCTAATAATTCCTTTTGTTCTTAATTTTTTTTTATCATGAATGTTCATATGAAGTTCATTCGTGTGGCCATTAATGTTAGCCCCTACAATTGAATGCAACAGCCTTCTCGAAATTTGAATTGTCAGAGCGACACAATTTTTTTGCATCAGTGAGAGCCATTTTTCCTTAGGCCGAATTGTGTTTCATATTTGGTGCCATCTTTGTTTATACACTTTTGATCGATCACTAAGACATAAATAAATGTCTCTTCGATTGGAAATATCCCTTTAGTTCCTCTTACTTGATCAGTAGGACTATTTGACATTCTCACCGACATCGTGCAACAACCCTTTATGTTTTTTTTAGCTTATATCACTTCGGGGAGAAAGTTGGAAAGTTCCATCGATGTACAAAAGGTCTGGTTTGCTTAGTAGTTTTTTCGGTCATCACCCAAGGTCTTTTTTGATGAGTACATGCCATTCATTTACTACCATCAGGCTGACATAACCCATCACTAAGAGAATGAGATGCTTCGCCGATGTGCATTAGTCTCCCAGATGTGTTCCTTTCTATCGCTTTATCAACTGGGAAGGATCGGAAAGACCTTCCTCGAAATCACTTTCATTGGTGTGACCTTCCTCATCAAAGAGACTTGATGGTTTAAATGCAATCGTATATGTCTCCTCGATATGTCTCTTCCTTTTGCTTTTCTCATTCGACTAAATTGGTGAGACTCTCCCTGATACTTCCTCCATCGACATGACTTATGAGATCAGTGAGGTCCAAGGAGTTTGAGCCGATGATGTATGTCTCTCCGATACAATGACCCTTTAATTTCATCGGTAGGAGTATGTGTGTCTCTCGTCGATGGGGTTTTTGCCGGTGTGACATTTGATCTCAGTATGATTTCAAAAGATTTTCTTTGACTGTTTTGCTTATGCCGATGAAATTACATCGGTAGAACGATAGGCTATGTCCTACCGATTATACATCTTGTTAGCCTTTGGAATTTTTGATCACTATGACCTAGCTCATGTCCCCTTGATATCTCAAATGAAGGATCTGTGATGCTTTGATCAGGAAGACAAGTGTGTGATCTCTCTGATAAGGGGAAATTATCCATGTTATGAGAAGCAACTCTGCTATATTTTAGCTAGGCATGAAATGGTAATAGAGTTGAATGATGAAATGACAAATGGTAATGAAAACTATAGATAAAACTAGAGAAAGAACTCAAAAGTATATAGGTCAATTGTCTTTTGGATTTTTATTCGTCATGATCAGGGGAATATTTGTACGCAAAAGGCCATATTTATGGGATTGCGGAATGGATTTGTCCTACTAATCTTACCGATTTGTGTTGATAACAGTATTTATGTGAAACAAATTTTTATGGGGACTAGGAGAAAAGTATTTAGAGACTGGTGAAAATGTGAGAAATTTTCAGTCCTAACAGTGGCTCCGATTGGGGATGTATACTCCCTGTGGGTATATCAAGAATTTAGATCACTGGGAGAGCAGACCAAGTGGCTTGTGATATGGGATGACAGTGGAAATGAGGGAAGTTTAAGAGTGGTGGAAATGATATGAAGTCCTATACTACTATGCATGGAAATGATATAAAGTCCTATACTACTATCCATGGAAATGAATTATGTTTGGAAGGCTATCCAGGAATTTTCCATGCACTGGCAATCCTTGACCTTCAACTATTCTACTGTGCATGGAAATGATTTATTTTAAGAGGTTTGTCAAGAATTGTCTATGCACTGGCAATCCTTAATCCTCTATTCTCTTCAAGAAAAGAAATGTTTTAGGAACTGCCCATGTACTGGTAATTCTTGTTCTTCTCCTAACATTTTTTGGAGATAGTATGAATCCTCACCTCCTTTTCCAACAATAACAAAGGGTCCTAACCATAAAGCCTCAAATTTCCCATGCTTTTCCTTGTCTTGACTCTTGGCATTCCACATGAGCACTATGTCATCTATTTCAAACCTCCTGTCTTTAGCTTTTCTATCATGCAAGTATTTCATTTGTAATTGTTTTTTTCTATTATGTTGCTGAGCTTGGCTCCTTATTTCATCAAGCTCCATTAATTCCTCCATTCTCTCCTCCATAGGTTTAGGAACATCCAAATATTCCTCCAAAATGAACTTGCACACTGGTATCAAGTTATGCAAAGGGAGTCTGGCCTAAGTACCATATACAAGCTCAAAAGGTGATTTACCAATAGCCTTTTTCACAATAATTCTGTTTGCCCATAAGGTAAGCCTCAACTTGGAATCCTAGGCCCTTTTGTTTTTATCCAACATTCTTCTTATGATCTTCAAAATACTTTTGTTGCTAGACTCAGCCTGTCCATTAGCCTGTGGATGGTATGGTGAAGAGTATGAAATTGCTATACCATATGATTGGCAAAACCCCTTGAATTCTTCTGACCTAAAGCACATTCCATTATCAATTACAATCCTTTCTAGAGTTCCAAATCTTGTTATGATGTTATCCAATAAGAAATTTGTCACAACTTTACTAGTTGCTTGCTTGGTGGGTATGGCTTCCACCCACTTTGTGAAGTAATCAGTGGCTACTAATATCCATTTGTGTCCTCCACTTGATTTTTTTGTAATTTATCCTATGAAGTCAATTCCCCATTGGTGAAATGGAGCTTCTACCTACATAGGTCTCAAAGGTAAGGCTCCTTGATATTTTAGCTTCTCGAAAAACTTTTGACATGCTTCACATTTTCTAGTGTAGTCATGTGCATCATTGAAAACCCTAGGCCAATAATACCTTGTCCTTAGTATCTTGTGGGTAGTTGTTTTTGCTGAGAAATTCCCCCCACAAACTCCTTCATCCATTTCCTTCAAAACATACCTCGCTTGATGTCATCTAAGCACAACAATAGAACACCATCCCTATTTTCCTAGTAGAGATCACCCTTCATGAATACATATTTTAAGGCTTGTAATTTGAGTGTTCTTTTCTTGTTGTCATCAAACCCTTCAGGGCACTTCAAATGCTTAAGGTAGTACACAATATTAGTGTACCATGGCATATTCTCAATACTAGTGACTATATTTTCTTCATCATTCACAATGTATATTTGGGAAACCTCCATATTTGTTTTAGCCATCAATCTGGCTAGTCCCTGTCCTCTTACCAGTTTGGTAATATGAAATTCAATATCAAACTCTTGGACTCTATTTATCCATCTGCATCTATGCCCTATTGTCTCATTTTGTATAATACATCTTTTACTACATCGTTGGGCAGATAAGCTATCACTTTTGCTCCTACCAGGTATGGCCTAAATGCCTTAAAAAATTTCACCAATGCATATGCCCGCTTCTCCACAATATCATATTTCAAATCTTCATTTTGAAGTGATTTTCTATAAAAAGAGATTGGTTATTCATGCCCTTCATCATTCTTTTGGAGCATTACTACTGCAACCATGTGATAAGATGCAAAAGAAAATATTTGAAAAGGTTTAGTGAAATCAGGGGACTTCAACACTGGGGCCTCCTTGATTTCCCTTTTGATGGATACAAATGCATCTATGGCTTCGGTTGTCTAGTCCATCTTTGCACCTTTCTTCAACATTTTTTATATTGGTTTAACTATCTCAACAAAATTTGATATGAATCTTCTTATAAAATTGATGTGTCCAGAGAAGGATTGGATAGCTTTAACTATCTTGGGTATGGGTATCTTATCAATGGCCTCCACCCTCTCCAGGTCAATCCTCATCTCCTCCTTGGAAACTATATGCCCAAGTAACTTTCCTTCTATTACTGCAAAATGACACTTCTTGGGATTCAAAGATGCCATATTCCAATTCCTTCAAAAATATTTTTTCAAGATGAGTCACATGGTCCCCTACCCTTTTAGAATATGCAGTTAAATCATCCTAGTACACTACCATTATCACATTAATCAGGTCAGTAAAGGAAACATCCATAGCCCTCTGGAATTTTGCACCAACATTTGTGAGTCCAAATGGCATCCTAACATACACATATGTCCCCCATGGAGTAGTAAAGGTTGTCTTGTATTGTTCTAATTATTTAACCTTTACTTGGTTGTATCTTGAAAATCCTTCCATCATGGACAATAACTCACAACCTATGACTCTTTGTAGCATAACTTCCATGTTTGGAAGAGGGTAATTATATTTGAGAGAAGACATGTTTAGGTTTCTGAAGTCTACACAAAGCCTTATATCCCCATTTTTCTTTCTGACTGGTACCAAATTAGAGACCCAAGATGAATGTCTAATTGGCTTAGTAATACCTCCTTCCCTTAGCTTTATGAGCTCCTCATGCATTTTTGGCTCCAATATAGGGTTTATAGGTCTTTGTTTATGCCTGAATGGTTTGGCATCTAGATTTAATGGAATCTCATGCTGAAAAAGATCTTCTCTATATACTTTGAGATCCTCATAGGACCATGAAAAAATGTGTTTATATCTTCTTAACAATGTAATCAACATTTTTTTGATTGTTGGGCTTATCTTCTTTCCAATGTACACTCTTTTTGGTGCTAGCTTTGTCCCTAGATTTACTTCTTCAACATCTTCCTTTTTTACAGGTGTTTTTTTCATTAGGGCTTTGTCATTCCCATCAAATACCCTCTCTAGCACCGCAAGCCCTTTAGGAAGTTTGTTAGTTTTGAGCTGCACAACTTCTTTTTCAAACAGAGTCTATTTGCCATCTGTTTCTTCCATGAATGCATTAAAATCAATCTCTTAGGCTTCATATTGATCTATGCAATGCAAAAACTTGATCAGATCAGTATCATCATTGAAAACTTTCCAACTATAAATGTTATCAGGGATGGTGGGTCTTATTTTGAATTCAATCTATGAAATCCCAACCAAAATGATATCATCTCTCTTCAAAGCTACATTACCCAAAAATTCCGCCATCAAGTTTTTAGATCTATCCAACCATTCAATAGAGAAAGCATCAAATAGTTCAATGGTATCCCATACAAAATTCCGGTATTGTTTCAACCTCTTATTTTTTTCAACATATTTTGATGTTATTTGTGAAATGATCAGCTCAAAGTCTCCAAAGATTGTCAATAATTTGATTTTGTGCTTGACAGCCATATTCATCCCAATCAGTAGGGCTTCATACTCTGCTATGCTATTGGTACATTCAAATGCCAACAAGAATGAATATTTGAATGTGGTGCCTTTGGGTGAAAAAAATATCACTCCTTCTCCATTACGCTCTTTACTACATGCCCCATCAAAATACATTCGCCACACACCATTTTCATTCCTAGAAACATGCTTATCAATTGGATCAGTATTTACTAATTTAGGCTGAGAAGGCTCTATTCTGAAACTCCCTAAATCTACATCACAAAAGCAAGTCAATTGATTTTGAGCAACATAATCCACAATTTGATTCACTCTCGACTCTCTATATAGCTTAACCTCTTCACCATTTATTGGTATGGTGGCATATGATAAATAAAACTGCACATTTCCTCCAACCACTACAGTCCATTGTCTTGAAAAAAGCATCCCAAAATGAGGAGTGTCAATTACAGTTATGCCAATAGTATATACCACTTGTGGATAAGCAACCAATTTCACTTCTACATCCTTCATGATTCCCACTATTGGGATAGGTCTACTATCCATGGAATAACACTTGCCACCTGTAATGTCCACCCACAGGCCAATTTGTTTCATAACTCCTACTGGCATGATATTAATAGAAGCCCCTGAATCAATCATACACTTTCTTACCATTTTGTTGTTTATGAGAAATGTGGTAAAAAATGGTTCTACCTATGGAGGGTTCACTAATGCATCACCAAGAAAAACTTCAGGAACTTTTATATCTCCCTACCTATTATTATTCTTATCTCCCAAATTTGTATTTCTATTGGTTCCATTAGATATTAATTGAATGACACTATCTCTATACTCCTTGATCTTCATCATTTCTAATAATGGCACAAACATCTTCACTTGAGATAAAGCTTGTGTGAAATCAAATGAGGAGGAGTTCTCAACTTTAGCTACTCTCTTTAGTTCTGGTGGATCTTCTTTATTTTCTTCTTTTTCCTTTTTATTTATTTCACCATGTTTATGTTTGTTTTTTGATTCTTTGTCTTCCTTTTTTGGAACATGTCTTTGCTCATTTTTGTTGATTTCTTTTTTCTCTACCTTATTTGTTTTATCTTGAGCTATCCCCTTTTCTTTCATAAATAACTCTCTTGGAGTGCCTTCATTTGCATTTACTATTTTGTTTCTTAGCCCATAATTCCTTTTTGCTTGTTCAACTGCTACAATGGTCAACTCTTTGATTTATTCCTCAGTTGGTCTCCTCCATCTTGATTTGTTTGACTTGGGTGGTGTAGAAGTAGGTTGTATTTCATCACTGCTTTCACTCTCTTGATCAGAAAAGATTTGTTCAGCCATGTAAATATGGTATCTTTGCTTTTCAACATCATACTCATAACCTTCTTCTTTTGAAGATGAATATTCTTGTTCAACCACGTGGAGAGCATGAGAAGTTAAGTATATAGTATGATCTTCTTCCATATTATCAACTGGCATCTCCTCTTCTTGTATTGACTGGGCTACAACACAGTGGTCTGGAGAATGAGGCAGTTTGCAGACTTGACACCAAGGATTGTTGTTAACCATGTATTCTCCTTTCTTTTTCAAGGGATCAAGAGTCTCCTTGTATTTAGGACTATGAACAATAGGTTTTCCATCTTTCTAGTTTTATTATATGGCATATCATGTAATCTCAGCCTTTCATTTCTATATGTATTTTCCTGCCTCTGAGGATTGTTGGGGTTTTGAGGAACTCTGATGTTATCTCTCTTACCAATCATCCAAGTAGCCTTTCTATTGTTTTCAATGGTCAGTGTTGTTTTTTGTGCCTCTATTAGAAATCTAGGGCATCTATTCCTAAGTTCATACCCTATTTTTGGGCCAAAGGATTTCAAATAAATACTCAAAGCTGTCGGGTCAGCCAATTTTGACCCCTGTGGTATCTTATTGTAGAATTTGGAGAATCTCTAATTAAAGTCATAGACTGATTCATTTGGATATTTTTGAATGCTTATTAATTCATGTAAAGAAAACTCAGGAGCACATTGATTTCCATATTGTTCTAGAAATTGATTATGAAAATCTGCTATAGAATCAATTGAGAGATTGGGCAGACCATTGAACAAATCCCTTGCTTCTTCGGTTATTGACATCATGAATAGTCTCATATTTACAACTTCGCAGTTCATTCCAATATCTTGTATAAAAGCATTGAAATTTCTTATATGCTCCTCAACTAATATCACATTATTCCCACTGAATTTAGGAACCATATTTCTCCAACTATTATCCATTGGTTAAGGATATAACTGATACCCTATTAATTCAAATTGTCTGCTTACAGGGTTATGTGGATGCAAATTCAGGGGTGGTAGATTAGGATATTGTTGGTATCCATGTTGACGCTGATAATACACATTGTATTGTGGTTGAGGATGTATATTCTGAGGTGGTACAAATTGTTGGCCTGGCGGTGGATAGTATTAGGATGCATTACTAGTGTTGTGAGGTTGGGGTCTTGGTGGTGGCATGTTATGATGGGCATGTTGTCTCAGATTACCACCTAAATTATGAAGTAATCTTGTAGTTCCAGGAGCATCGACATTCTGGGATGCTCCTTGTGAGTTACTATTGCCACTTTGTTTGTGTGGAGGAACATATTTTGGTGGTCTTTGTGCTTGGATGTCCATCAGTGCCAATTGTCGATCTAATTCTTGACTTTCCTATATCATTTGTTGCCTCCTAAGTTTTTGTTTTTACCATTCTAAATGTGCTTCAATTTGTTGGTCAGACATACCCCCAAATTCCATGACACTATGATTTAACAATCCATCCTGGTTCTCTCCCCCTGGTGATGACATGTGTTCTCTATAATACTCCTCTTGTCTACATTTCCTTTCTTCCTTAGCCTGGGCATTAAAATATTCTTCTTGTTGAGGGTCTGGTTGGAAATTGAGGACAAGTTAAATCATTTCTTCCAGGTGGTGTAGTGGGGTTTTCATCATTGGCATGGAAAGGAGAATTCAAAAATTTGAAAGGTTGCTTTGATGTATTCACATTATCCTTTGGTTGCTTAGACATCACTTCACCCTTTTTTGTGTTATTTTTCCCTTGAGGAGATCCATGCTTATCTAACCATCTAACATTCTTCTTCTTGGGGCTTTCATGATGTAAAGATCTTCTTCCATTCATGTTGGATGAAATGAAGTATCTCTGGTGTCTATTGTCTATCCTAAGTGATCTAATGCTTATATTATCAGTCATATAAATCCTTTAGAGTCACCACCTACTTTGATAAGTAGAAAAAATAATTGTATTATGTCCTAGCGGAGTCTTCAATTTATTTTGGGCTAATGGCTCTATGATGAAAGGCTTTTGGGTTTAGGTCTGGCTTGTCCCCAACAGAGTCACCAATCTATTAGGTCTCAAAAATGTTGGTTGGAAAACCTCAAGAGGTTTCCAAGCTCTTGGTATGTTTTAGGCTAATGAACAAGACCAACTAATGAATTTGAACCTTCTTCTCTTTAGGCTCTACCAAACCTAGGTGGATATACCTATGCAAATGAAGCAGAATTAAGATATGTGTTTCCTACTTGAGAAACCTATCCACAATGGCAATTGAGAGTGGAGAGATGTAATCCTAATTAGGTATAAATTGTATAAGAAATATCAAGGTGAAATTTAATATGTTCAATAAACAAATGTAAGGTTTTGAAAACAGATTTGATAAAAATAAATGATGAAATGGATAAGACCAATGCCTTATTGGGTAAATGGAGTCAAATGAAGATCTAGGACAAATGATTTGTATTGGAAATAACTCAAATTGTTTAGCACACTTATGTTGGTTTATATCTTGTATAAACATGTAGGAAAGTGATTGAAAAACTCTACTTATGGATCCAACTGACACAACCAAGTTACTTATGATTTATCAAAAGGATTTAATCTTTACTTGAAAGGACCAATTGAATAAACCACACAGAAACAACAGATGATACTAGATTGGAGACAAAATGACAATCTTAATTATATGGCTCTTCTTAATAATCCAAATAATATATCCAGATTACTGTGATTGACTAGAAGGGTTTTAATTCTTTCAAAGAAGCCAATTAATCACACCACACAAAAACAACAAATGTGTTTTGATAAAATGAACGTATCTTTGATAAACCAATTTAAATAACAAGGAAATATTAAGTTGGAGACAACCAAATAACTATATATTTTAAGCAAACAATTGATGCCAATTATGAAGCCATAGAATCAGAGATCTTTCATTAATTTCCTCAAAAATATGCTTGCAACATAGTCTTTTGAAATTTAAACATCATGGAAGCTTTCTGCTATCTATCTATCCCTATTCCCTACTGAAATTAAAAATATTGTGATGATCTTTCAATCATCAAGAGTTCAAGATAAATATCAATATTATTAAGGGGACATGCCTCTTCACAAAAGTATTTTGAGATTTAACAACTAAACACAAAGATCAAGCCCTAGTTAACCATAAATGAACTTTGGTCATGTGATCTAGGTAATCCTGTCTTCCATGAGTGTCAAAATCTTCTATAATGTTCCTTGCAGCTATCTCGATGATTACCATCTTCTCTAGGTGCTCACAAGTATCACCTAACACCGAGTCCTTATCTTTGGCTACTTCCAAAGCTTTTTGTAATATCAACTTGCACTCCTCTATCCATCCATCTTTGTCCTTCTGTTCTCCTCCTCCTTTGAACAATGCATGAATTCCCTCTTTTGCAACATTGACGAGTTCCTTTGTATTTGCTTGAAGCTAATCATGATACTCTTTGTGCTTCTTATAAATATCCTCAGTAGCTATTATAGTTCTACTGTCAGGAGGATCTTTATTTTATGCTTCTTGGATCTTTTCCTAGATTCGGTCGCTCACCCTTTGATGTTCTTGAACTGTAGTATGACTTTGGGAATGAGTTCCCCATAATTTGGTCATCTAAATCATCAAGTTAGTGTGCCTTTTCTGTAGTACTATAGAGAGTGCCTCATATCTTATCTTGGCCACACATGCTTCCTCCTGTTTGCCTTTTGACTGAGAGATTTCCCCCTATGTCAATAACTCAGTGTCCTGTAGAAAATCATTTTCTCTCAGTACTATTTCATTACTATTCTTGTACATATCCCTCTCTTTTATCAACATTTGAATTTGTGCTTTATTCAATTTGGCCACATTGATGCCAATGTCAGCTGTAGCTATAGGATCAACTTCACCCACCTTCAGTGTCATTACATGTCCAATTTAATTTTTTGTGTCTATGATCACAAACTTCTTATGTGGAGGGTACAAAGCCCAAATCATGAGAGAGTTCTCATCTGGATTGTACTTAGATTCAGTATATACTTCTGTAACTCCTTCAGGGCCGATTTTTTGAGTAGTATTATTATTATGCAAGAAACTATCAAATACAAGAGCTGAATTTAAATCTAAACCAAGAAAGATCATCACACCAGATTCTTCCAACAATTTTCTTCCACTTTTTTGGGTCATATTTCTCATCTCATTTTCCACATCCAACTTTAAAGTATCCAACAATTCAGTCTCATTGCTAGGTGTGATATTTGTGATAGAGTCCCTTATTTCTTTCCCCTTTTGCTTGTATAGGAATGACCTAAATTTAGATGACTTTATAAATTCATTATCCGAAACAAATGATCTATAGGAAAGCTTCTTGTTATCTGCATCAGAGTTTTCATCAACTTCATGTTCTCTATTGGAGGGTTGATATTTTTTAATTTTGGTCTTAGAGATCTTGTCATCATGACCTCGATGTTCTTTCTCACTAGTAGCTTCATAACTTCCAGAGGATAATATCTTTTCCAATTTTATCTCTTTTAGTTGTTGCTCAATTCTTCTATTATATTCATCGATGGCTAATTCAACCTCCATTTCATCCATGTTCCTAATTATATCATCTATTGGGTAAGGTATATGTTCATATCCACCCAAATTTACATTCTTTTTAGCAACACCAATGTATCCTTAAAGATCAAATCCTTTTCTAGGTGTAGCCCTTTTCAAATTGAACTGTGATAGTTTATCCAGAATTGAATCATACACCTCCTTTGATAGAACAGTAAAATCCCCAAAGCATAAAGTACTTGGCATAAATGATTATTTTTCATAGGCACTTAAATTCATAACACTTGAGTAATCTATCTGCCTAACAATTTCCAGGTATGCAATTCTATTTGGCACTATTTTTGGTAAGAGAAAGGGTGTATCCTCAAAACCATATACTCTAATCATGGTACCATCAATATAACAGTACTAGTCACCCCAAATATGCTCAATAGTCATGGGTCCACTGAAATCTCTGGGCCTCAGAAATATTTTGATCTTATCAATTAATGAATACTTGTAGGGGTGATTAAAAAATCTATATAATGTTTTCACAAAATATTGCTAAAAAAGAGCATAGTTAGAATTCAAAAATCTGTTGTCCCAAATAGCGTTCCATAGTTGTATTGGCAAGGGTTGGCCCTCCTTATCATATTGTGTAATTTTTAGTTCTTCAGGCCACATCATCATCTCCTGACCATAATACAATATCAAGTGCATAAGAATGTAATAATGTCTGAAATGCAGTGTGGGAGATTCATTCTTGATAGCCATCAACCCTGAGTCAATCTCCTTGAAAATGTAAGAAGCATAGTCAAATGGTTTGGAATTATGGCACTGAACATCTGCCGCAATCACCATTGGTCCAATCAACATGAATTAATGAGCCTCAATTCCTAATACTTGACATACTAAGAGGTATGTGTACTTCAAGTAAGGTTCGAATATATTGACATGAAAGGGAGGCCCGTCATTATCTTCAAGTGGGACGAGGTTCCCATCTTTCATGGGTCTATGCAATGGAAATCTCCAACCTTTGTATGTGGTGTCCATTCTCTAGTATTCCTTTTCCAGGTCTTCATACACAATTGGTTCATCACATAGGCCACTTAGGTTAAAAACCTCTGAAATTGTAGCCTTGGACATAGATATAAATAGTTTTCCTTGCAAATCATAGATAGCTTTCAAATCAGGGTTGTAATGTTTATGCAATAGTTTCATTAATTCCACATTCACGAATACATTTGGGCGACTAATTTCCCCAAATTAAGGTTCCATGGATTACATATTGGTTCGAACCTACTTCTTCAATGGTAATGGAACATAAAAAGCTCGTATCCCTTGATAGAAGTCCAAGGTTACATTTGTACTCAAACTTTTCTATATCAGCCTTCAATTGTGTGGACCTCCTAACCCTTAGCCCAGACTCAGGCAATTGATCGATGAGGTCCTGGTTGAACTTCCTCTCAGTTGATTTTGGATCATCACTCATTTTAGTCCTTTGCTTTTTGCTTCTACTTTGACTACCCTCATTGTGTTGCTTTCTACCTTTGGTCTTTCCAGAACTAGGGCCTTCCATTTTCAATTCTTTGAATTAGAATTTGCTAATTATAGAGGAGTTTGTGAACTTACTTGTGAATTGTTGATCACACTGTTCTCCTTGAATTTTGCTGAACCTTTCGTGCTTGTTTGCTGCAATTCTTGATAATTCCTTTTGTTCTTATTTTTTATTGATCATGAATGTTCATATGGAGTTCATTCATGTGGCCATTAATATCGGCCCTTGCAATTAAATGCAATGGTCTTCTAAAAATTTGAATTTTCAAAACGACACAAAATTTTTGCATCAGTGAGACCCCTATTTCCTTAGGCCAAATTGTGTTTCATATTTGGTGTCATCTTTGTTTATACACTTTTGATCAATTGCTAAGACATAACTAAATGTTTCTTTGATCAGAAATATCCCTTTAGTTCCTCTTACTTGATTGGTAGGACTATTTGACATTCTCATTGATGTCGTGCAACAACCCTTTCTATTTTTCTTTAGCTTATATCACTCTAGGGAGAAAGTTGGAAAGTTCCATCAATGTACAAAAGGTCTGTTTTGCTTAGTAGTTTTTTTGGTCATCACCTAAGGCCTTTTCTAGTGAGTATATGCCATTCATTTACTACCATCAGGCCGACATAACCCATCGCTAAGAGAATGAGATGCTTTGCTGATGTGGATTAGTCTCCCCGATGTGTTCCTTTCTACCGCTTTATCAACTAGGAAGGATTGACGAGACCTTCCTTGAAATCACTTTCATCGGTGTGACCTTCCTCATTGAAGAGACTTGATGGTTTAAATTTGATCGTATATGTCTCCCTGATATGTCTCTTTCTTTTGCTTTGTTCATTCGGTTGAATCAGTGAGACTCTCCTCGATACTTCCTCCATCAACATGACTTATGAGATCAGTGAGGTCCAAGGAATTTAAGTCGATGATGTATGTATCTTTGATACAATGACCCTTTAATTTCATTGGTAGGAGTATGTGTGTCTCTCACCGATGGGGTTTCCATTGGTGTGACATTTGATCTTGGTATGATTTCAAAATATTTTCTCTAACTGTTTTGCTTATGCTGACAAACTTACATCGGTAGAACGATAGGCTCTATCCTACTGATTATACAACTTTGTTATCCTTTGGTCTTTTTGATCATTGTGACCTAGCTCATGTCCCCCTGATATCTCAAATGAAGGATCTATGATGCTTTGATCAGGAAGACAAGTGTGTGATCTCTCCAATAAGGGGCAATTATCCATGATATGAGAAGCAACTCTGCTATATTTTAGCTAAGGATGAAATGGTAATGGAGCTAAATGATGAAATGACAAATGGCAGTGAAAACTATAGATAAAAATAGAGAAAGAACTCAAAAGTACATAGATCAATTGTCTTTCGGGTTCTGCTTTGTCATGATCAGGGGAATATTTGTATGGAAAAGGCCATATTTATGGGACTACGGAATTGATTTTTCCTACTAATCTTATTGATTTGTATTGATCACAACATTTATGTGAAACAAATTTCTATGGGGACTAGGAGAAAAGTATTTAGAGACTGGTGAAAATGTGAGAAATTTTCAGTCCTAACACAATGGATAGCCACCTGAAAATAGCCTATTTTTTGTAATAAGTTAATATAGTTGAGTTTATGTTATCAACTATGAATGCTTCATATAAATTGAAACATGCAATGCATGTTATACTATCTATCATATCCACAATTCTCTGATCATATAAATCGAAACAAGCAATGCATGTTATTCTATCATATTCCCAATTCTAACTTTTACCATATTTAGGCCTTTACATTCACATTAAGGATATATCTTGCTTTGCATGACATACAACCCTTAAATGACAATGGAATACATATAGGGGTTATATATAATGTGAAATAACATTATAATATAAATATTTATAACCCTTTCTAAAACTAATGTAGTTGTAAAAGCTTATATATAAATTGAAACAACATGTTCATACATGTAAGAGTTAGTGCAATTGAAGAACAAACAAACCATGCATCTAATTTGCTTCAATGTAATTGAACAAGGCTATGTGTAAAATGCAACAATAATTTAATGTGTAAAAGTCGATATAATTGAATAAGAAGCATACACTACATATAATCCACTTGAAAGTAATTGTAGAAGGTTATATATAAATTGAATCAACAATTTAATAAATGTATGTTAGTATAGAGAGGAAAACAAGCATGCAATACATATAATCCACTTGAATGTAATTGAACAGGGTTACATATAAATTGAAACAAGTAAATGATCACATCCTTAATTCCCAATTCTATCATATCCCCAATTATATGATCATATAAATTGAAACAAGCAATGCATGTTATATTATCATATCCCCTATTCTAACTCTTACCATATTTAACCCTTTATGTTCACATTAAGGATATATCCCACTGTACATGGTATACAACCCTTAATTGATAATGGAATATATATAGGGGTTATATATAACTTGAAACATCATTATAATATAAATATTTATAACCATTTTTAGAAAAAATATAGCTGTAAAAGCTTATATATAAATTGAAAAAATATTTTCATACATGTAAGAGTCACTATAATTGAAGAACAAATGAACCATACATCTAATTCACTTCATTGTAAATGAACAAGGTTATATGTAAAATGAAACAATAATTTAATATGTGTAAAAGTTAGCATAATTGAACAAGAAGCATACATTAGATATAATCCACTTGAAAGTAATTGTATAAGGTTACATATAAATTGAATCAACAATTTAATAAATGTAAAAGTTAGTATAGAGAGGAAAAAAAGCATGCAATACATATAATCCACTTGAATTTAATTGAACATGGTTACATATAAACTGAAATGTAAGTCTATAATCATATCCCCAATTCCCAATTCTATGATCATATAAATTGAAACAAGAAATGCATGTTATATTATCATATCCCCAATTCTAACTCTTACCATACTTAACCCTTTACATTCATATTAAGGATATATCCTGCTTTGCATCGTATAAAACCCTTAACTGATAATGAAATATATATATATATCAATTTAGGGGTTATGTATAACTTGAAACAACATTATAATATAAATGTTTATAACCCTTTCTGAAACTAATATAGTTGTAAAAGCTTATATATAAATTGAAACAACATTTTCATACATGTAAGTCACTTTAATTGAAGAAAAAACAAACCATACATCTAATTCACTTCAATGTAAATGAACAAGGCTATATGTAAAATGAAACAACAATTTAATGTGTAAAAGTCAACATAATTGAATAAGAAGCATACAATACATATAATCCACTTGAAAGTAATTGTAGAAGGTTACATATAAATTGAATCAACAATTTAATATATACATGTATGCATGTATACATATGTATGTATATGTATGTATGTATATATTCCATACATACATATATATGCACATACATACATATATACATATATATATAATATATTTAATTGTAATGTAGCAAAATGCATACCCTTGCATTTTCACACTTGTTTGGGCTTGCCTTGCTTTGTTTATCCTTATTTATGTCTTAATTGGTCCTATTTTGCATCCACAACCCTAATAAATTATATCTTTTTATGGCTAATCCCGACAAACATCAAAGGGTAAATGATAATTTAAAGATTTTGGGTAGTGTGTCCCTGATTTTTGGACCAAGACAAAGATGCCACCTAGGGAATCTTTGTCCCCCAAAGATCTTGGGACCCTAATTTCAAAGGCACCTTAAGAGGGCCCCTTTTTGGAGTTTGTGCCTCGAGTTTCAAGCCTCAAGACTAAGATGCCACCTAGGGCGTCTTAGTCCCCTTCAAGTTATTTTCAGGATTTATTTTCAAATCTTGGCGGGATTTAGCCTCCTTTAATTAATGATTTCATATGTTAGCTTATTGTGGTGTAATTTCATGATATTAAGCATGGATAAGTATAAATACAAGGTTCTTCCACTCATTTTCTCCTAACAAGCAATCAAGTAATCTAAGACTTTTGTGAGAGCATTCATAATAGAAAATTGGAGTTCACAAGAGCATTCAAGAGAAATTAATCAAGCATTTAGAGCCATAATCAAGATTCAAGCATCATGTCAAGGATATTCTTGCATTATGTGTGTTTTTGAGCTAACATTTGTGATGTAGGGTTTTGATTCAAGCAAGCAATTCAAGTCAATATCTATCAAGCATTCATTCAATTCAAGATCTACATTCAAGCTAGCCACTTCACACAAGTTTGTAGATTTCATAACAAAGGTTTGGTGAGTTGTAACATAGCACTTTGTTCATTCATGATTTCCCTCCATTATTTCATTCCAAGGTTTAATTACCAACAAGGGGTTTGACCAAGGCAAATCCCTATTTACTAACAATCAACAAGTTTTTCCTCTCTTGTGTGTTTATGTTTGCAGATTTTGGTTGAAGATCATTTAAAGTGCAAATTTGTAAAGTTGCATTAAAAAAAATTCATCTTCACAGAAAGTCACCTACAGGCCAGATTTGGTCGTTTTAGGATATGAGATCTAAGAAGAATGAAGTGCAAATATTGAACCTCATGACCACATTTCGAAGTTGCAAAAATTCAAATCGGGACTAAGTCGGCAGTAAGGGCATCTTAGTCCTCCAAGTGGTATTTTGTAGAGATTATTTGAGATTCTTTTTTGACACTTGAAAATTTTGAATTTTCCCAAAAAGTAGCAGCGAGACTAAGACAACAAAAAGGGCATCTTTTTCCTCCCTAGCATATTTTGACAACATTTTTACATTTTTAGAATCCTTATCACATTTCTAGACTTCCCAGGTACTTACATCCTAACTTGTTACTTAATTTTGTCATGTTCACTCATTATTTGGCTTGCATTATTAGGTTTTGTGAGTTGAATATCAAGTGTCTTTTCCAAGCTTTTGCTTGGTGGTGAACCCTTCAAAGCCTAAGGAATCTTCCTAGTTCTTCCTTGTTGAGAATTGAATCACCTTTGTGTTGATGGTCAATCTAATTTAGGATCCTAGGTTTCCTTGAATGAACCATCATCCAACAATAAAAGGGAAAAAATCAAGGTTTAGGGATTTTGTTCTTGCATTGTGAGTCCCTTTCCCTCCAAAACCCTTTTTTCCTATGGTTCATTTTGGTGAACCTAACATTCTGGACATTCATTTTTTTGATTTGGAGTTCATTAAGGCCCTAGATCTAGGTTGTATTCATCCTTGCAT
This sequence comes from Sequoiadendron giganteum, assembly GCA_007115665.2. Classification (NCBI taxonomy): domain Eukaryota; kingdom Viridiplantae; phylum Streptophyta; class Pinopsida; order Cupressales; family Cupressaceae; genus Sequoiadendron; species Sequoiadendron giganteum. Next base: position 242,032,625 of record CM021104.1, on the reverse strand, counting down.
TGCATCTTGCATTAGTGAAAGTGCATTTAGGGTTTCTCACATTTGCATTAGTGAAAGTGCATATAGGTTACATTCTTGCTTTCTTGCATCATTTTATCTCATTGAAAAATTGAAAAAGTTCATTGTCAATCATCCTAATTGCATTTAGGAACATTGTTATTGCATTCAAAATTGAAAAAATTGTATTCAACTTTGCATTCAATTGCTTGAAATTAGTCATTTTTTCTTACATTCATTTGAACAATTTTCTATTTCTAAACATCATATCCCTAGGTAGGCAACCTAGGAACATTGTCACCAATCCAAATTTTGTTGTTTTTATGAAAAAAAAACCTCTACTGTGACTAAAACACCCTTACTAGCGTCTTAGTCCCTCTGTGGGTTTTTGGCTCAAAACCCTCTCTTGGTTGTTTTCATTCTTTTTAGTTTCTAGAACCTCAAAATCTCATCAGTAGGACCAAGACGCCCTTGCCGGTGTCTTAGTCCCTATGGATTTTGAATTTCTAGTTTTTAGGGTTTAAATATGCTTCTATTTGGTGCCATTGGTTATCTGTTTTAGTAAGTTGACCTTCTGTTTCATGCATTTTACTAAATCTAGCTTAAATTGGTTCATTTCATACATTGCTTCATTCCAAATTTGTATTCACAATATTTCATTGCACAAGGTAATCGGTAAATTACCTTGTTTGAAATCTGAAAATTGTATCTACACATTTCATTCTAGGACTTTACATTGCATAGATTATTGTTCAAAAATGTTAGTATCTATTTTTTCCAAGTTTTCAAAGAAAAATAAAGTCAATAAACATGTTAGTCATTCATTCAGTGCATTCCCTAGTTATGAGAGTATCCTAGCACAAGAGAGTAAAAATGGTGATGCTTGCCTTAAACCTACACCCCCTCTTATCTCTCCTATTTGTGGGAATGATATAATAGAAGATTTTTCAAGTATAGACAATCATGATGATCATAGTTTTCCTTCTCCCGATACCTCTCCTTTTAGTGATGAAGGTATCTTGATGAAAGAAGAAACAATCATTGAGAATCACAAAGGTCTTGTTTGTTCTTCTCCTCATCCCCCTTGGGAAGATATTATAGCACAAGAGAATGAGATCACATAAACATTTCTAAATTTCACCTTACCCAGCATCCATTCACCCTTTGCTTGTGAGAATTTCCTAGTGAAAGAGGATGAAAACATAGATAAACATGGAAACCACATTTATCCCTCTCCTAGTAACTATCCTAGTTGTGAAGATGATACTTGGATTGGTGAGAATATTATGTGTCTCTCTTCCCCTAGGCAAGACCTTATTGAACAAGATAGTCCAACCATTGATCGTGCTCCTACTTGTGATGAAGTCCTTTTGGAAGAACCATTCCTTGAATTTCAAGAACATTTGGTTTGTAGTTCTCCTAAAAACTCTCTTCCTAGGGAGGATACCATGGTGCAAGAAAATATGAACATGGACACATGTCTTTCACACACTAAACCTTCCTTAGATGAAGATGATGAATTTACATTAGAATCCTCTTCACTAAGACATCATGAAAATAGGGACAAGTTTGTTGAGGTTATGACAACACAAATCAGATCTCCTTTACTTAGCGAGCTTCCTAAGTCACCTCCCATTAGTGACCCACATAAAAAGAAAATTAGGGATTTCCTGAAATCTTTAATGCAACCTAACAACAACAATATTTTGCAACAAACTTGAGTTATAATAAAATTGCTCAAACATATAGACAACCAAAAATCACTCCCATTCCATTACCTTTTCCTCAACATAGTGTGCCTAGTGTTGAAGACCTTAAAAAGACTCCTGCTAATATATCTATATGACAACTTATTCAACTATCACCTACATACAAGTGTCTATTTCAAGAAATGTTTTAAATAAAGTAGGAGGAGATCCAATCTTATATCACAATGAATAATGTAACTGCAATTAGGTGCACTCTCATAGACAATGGAGTAGAAATTAATGTTTGTAGCATGGACCTCCTAGACAAAATTGGCATGGACAAGAGGTTTATCCAACTTAACGATGTTCATGTTCATTGCTTTGACAATATTAATAAGCAACCCTTAGGAATGATCACATTACCTATTGAGGTCAGACCTATAGTGTTTCCTACCCCTATCCATATCATGCTAGGACCCCTTTCATATAACCTTCTCCTAGGGAGACCATGGATTTGTCCTATGAAAGGAGTTTCATCTACTCTCCACCATACAATGAAATCTGAATACAAAAACAAGATATACATGGTTGAAGTAGATTAATGAAGCTATGAATCATATGATCACAACACTTCCAATCCCCCTAATACTTTCATTCCAAAATCAAAAGTTGAACCTAGACAAGTTGATCCTAATTGCCTTGCACCTACAACAAAACTCTTTAGTGATAATTGGAGGTCATTATATTTTATGCCTTGTTTCAATAATGAATTAAGAATCTCACCTTCAAAGTCCAAAGAGTCATATACAAATGATTCATTTTTAGACACAAGTTCTAGTGATGATTAGGGATAATTAGACTTTACACCCTTCTTTATGGGAGAGTGCAATATCTCACAATTTAAACCAAAAAAACCTTGTGTTTCATTTGTTCAACTTGATCATATGTCAAAAAAATTACCCCATGGTGGTGATGGGGGCTATTCAACTCCCATTCCTCATGAGAAGACAAGGCATAAGTATAAAAAACCTAAAAAGGATTTATGTTCTCATGAAGAAATCAATTCTTCTCAGAAGCATAAATCCCCTTCATCTAAATTGAAAGATTGTTATAGTATTGGATACAATCTCCCTTCTAGACATGGATACAATGAACACATGAAGAAAACTGACGTACCATACTCTTTCAAGGAAGATCTAGGTTTACCTCCCTTATCTCGACCATTTTCATCTAAAGCCTTATCATTTAGTGTGTTATGACATCTTGCACAAATAAAGGAACATCTTCTACTATTGATCAATAGAATATCTTGTCGAGACTCCTTCAAGATTGTTTGATATCTCTCCCTCCAAGAACACAAAATAAATTCTTCTACAAACATTCATTTTATGCATATCATAGAGTTCATGGTAATTCTACTAATGAATGTAAGGATTTAAGTGATAAAATTCAACATCTTAAGGAGTGTGGTGCTCTTCCTTGTGTTGAAGCATCTAATTCCTCTAATTGATACTGATTTTTACACGGGCATGTTTCTTTTCAATCATTTTGACTCATCCTTGTCTTGCACTAACTAGGGGCAAGGAGTTAACTAGACTTATCCTCGTATGTCACTTGTTGTTGTCTCTTTTGGATTGTTGATCACCTTCCATGTATATGTAAGAGAAAGCTCAGGATGTGGATGACATGCCTTAAGTTGGCTCACATGTGATGTACTAAGTTATATATTTTGGGGGCAACCACTTCCCTTCTCATTATGTAGCTTACTAGAAACATATGACTTGTCATAGGGCTTTTCGAGTAAGCTCTCATGTCTTCTTCTACTTTAAATCAATTGCTCACAGTAATGATGTTAGCAATTACTTTAAAGTGGGGGAATACATCGACACTCATGTTTCATTATGAGATTTTATTTCTTTCTACGATGCGTTCCTTTCTTGGTGGTGTCATTGGGTTTGATTTCCTCTGAGAGCATGATATTTCTTTGAATTGTCCTCTCTTGGAAACATTAAGTACAATGTTCCCTAAGATGAGACCTTATATTTGTCCTCTCTTGGAGATGTTAAGCACAATGCTCCCTAAGATGAGACCTTACACGAACTAAGAAAAATCCCTTTCGAACATCCCTCTTTCTTGTTGTGTTACATCTTTGTACCTTATTAAAGTCATGGAGGTATGGCTTTGATATGGTTCCTTGGGGCTCACCTAGTGAAGAACTAGCTTCACTATCCCTTGTGAGCATGCATTTTTCTTTGTCCTTATCATATTCATGGGGGTATGACTTTGGTATGGATTTTTTGGGGCTTACCAAGTGGACAACTAGCTTCACTAGCCCTTGTGAGCATGTGCTTTTGTTTGCATAGTGGACAACACGTTCCACTTGTAAAATCTTTTGGACAAACAGCCTAGACCTGGTCCATAGCACATTGGATGACCAGTCAAAGCTTGATCCATTGTATTTTTATTTTTCCTTTTTCCTTTTTCCTTTTTCTATCTTTGATGGTGTATGTTTGCGATTTGGTTATGGCTTCATATATCATCCACAAGTGTGTTCCTTTGTGCCTATGTTGTTCTATTATAGGATCTTGATCATGGGGGCTTGGCCATCCTCTTGGTTATTGTCATCCTATCTTACTAGCATTCATACATTTGAACCCCTCTTGATGCCATGGTTGGCTACTTTAGTGTTCAATTTTGAAGCACGTTCATCCTCTCACTAAAGTGGGGGCTAAATGTAGTGTAGGAAAATGCATACCCTTGCATTTTCACACTTGTTTGGGCCTACCTTGCTTTGTTTATCCTTATTTATGTCTTAATTGGTCCTATTTTGCATCCACAAGCCTAATAAATTATATCTTTTTATGGCTAATCTTGAAAAACATCAAAGGGTAAATGATAATTTAAAGATTTTGGGCTGTGTGTCCCTGATTTTTGGACCAGGACTAAGACGCAACCTAGGGTTTATTTGTTCCCCAAAGATCTTGGGACCCTAATTTCAAAGGCACCTTAAGTGGGCCCCTTTTTGGAGTATGTGCCTTGAGTTTCAAGCCTTGAGACTAAGACGCCACCTAGGGCATCTTAGTCCCCCTCATATTATTTTCAAGATTTAATTTCAAATCTTGGAAGAATTTAGCCTCCTTTAATTAATTATTTCATATGTTGGCTTGTTGTGGTGTAATTTCAAGATATTGAGCATGGATAAGTATAAATAAAAGGTTCTTCCACTCATTTTCTCCTAACAAGCAATCAAGTAATCTAAGACTTTTGTGAGAGCATTCATAATAGAAAATTGGAGTTCATAAGAGCATTCAAGAGCAATTCATCAAGCATTTGGAGTCATCATCAAGATTCAAGCATCATGTCAAGGATATTCTTGCATCATGTGTGTTTTTGAGCTAACATTTGTATTGTAGGGTTTTGATTCAAGCAAGCAATTCAATTCAAGATCTACATTCAAGCTAGCCACTTCACACAAGTTTGCAGATTTCATAACAAAGGTTTGGCGAGTTGCAACATAACACTTTGTTCATTCATCATTTCCCTCTATTATTTCATTCCAAGGTTTGATTACTAACAAGGGGTTTGACTAAGGCAAACCCCCATTTACTAACAATCAACAAGTTTTTCCTCTCTTGTGTGTTTATGTTTGCAGATTTAGGTTGAAGATCCTTTGAAGTGAAAATTTGTAAAGTTGTAAAGTTGCATTGCAAAGTTGTCATCTTCATGGAAAGTCACCTACATGCCAGATCTGGTGGTTTCAGGACCTGAGATTTGAGAAGAAGGAAGTGCAGAAATTGAACCTCATGATCACATTTTGAAGTTGTAGAAATTTAGATTAGGATTAAGTCAGAAGTAAGGGCATCTTAGTCCTTCAAGTGGTATTTTGCATAGATTCTTTGAGATTCTGTTCCGACATCTGAAGATTTTGTATTTTCCTCGAAAAACATCAACGAGACTAAGACAATAGTAAGGGCGTCTTTGTCCTCCCTAGCATATTTTGACAACATTTTTGTATTTCCAGAATCCTAATCACATTTCTAGACTTCCCGAGTACATACATCCTAACTTGTTGTTACTTAATTTTGTCATTTGCACTCATTATTTGGTTTGCATTATTAGGTTTTGTGAGTTGAATATCAAGTGTCTTTTCCAGGATTTTGCTTGGTGGCAAACCCTTCAAAGCCTAATGAATCTTCTTAGGTCTTCCTTGTTGATAATTGACCCACCTTTGTGTTGATAGTCAATCCAATTTGGGATCCTAGGTTTCCTTGAGTGAACCATCATCCAACAATAAAAGGGAAAAAATCAAGGATTAGGAATTTTGTTCTTGCATTGTGAGTCCCTTTCCCTCCAAAACCATTTTGTCCTATAGTTCAATAATACATATATAATATATAATATATAATATATATAATATATAATATATATAAATATTTCTATTATCAGTTAAGGGTTTAATAAATTTATATATATATAAGAAATGTGTTATATGTATCACTCACACAGACACACACATATATTATAAATAATATTAGTTTGGGGATTCTATAAATTTATGACAATGTATTTCAATTGCATTTGAAATATCTATGATACCAATAGTAGAGGTGTATGCAAAATGTCTTATGGTGGGAAAAATGTAGTATGTACATGGCAGAGAGGACAATGGTGTTGCAAGTAATGTTGTGCAAGGGTTACATGACAACTGAGGACACACAATCAACCAAACAATAGGTGCATGAAACCCTTAAATGGTATATATGCACACACACCCAGTCATCCAAAAGATAAGTGCACACATGAAACCCTTAACAGGTGAGTATATGATACCTATAGACACTAAAAAATGTCCCAATGAGCTTGCAAGCAAAAATTTATCATTAATTCGCCTTCTTCCTATCATAATTAAATGATTTTAAATATTTTCCTAAAGTCACGTTCCTCTATTAATTAAATAATTCTTAATTATTTAATTAATTCACTTTATCCTTATTCCTCCTTGATTAATTTAAATAGATATCAATTTTATTTAAATTATGCCACTAATTATCATTTTTCCCTCTATAATTAAATAAATTATTATTTATTTAATTATTCATATTCATTTTTCCTCCATTTTCTTCTATAATTAAATAATTATTTTAATTATTTAATTATTCATTAGCTTTTTCCCTTATCATTTTATCATTTTTCTCTCCCTTATAATTAATTAATTATTTAATTATTCCTCATTTTCATCTACTCTCTATTAAATAATTATTTTAATTATTTAATATTTAGCAACCACCTCTTCTTTTATAATTAAATAATAATTTTTATTATTTAATTATTCATCTCACCATTCCCTAAATTAAATAATGCTTTTATTATTTAATTTATCCTTTTGCTAGCTAAGCCCTAAATCTCAACCACTTTCTAGGGTTTTTCTTATCCATCCTTATCTCTTTTCTTCTCAATTAATCTCATCCATTGATCATGATACATCATCTCTTAATTCTTACCCTTCATTTGAATTGAAATTTCTATAAAAGCAAGCTATCACCTTCATTTCAACCCTATAACCACAATCTTTGAAGTTTTGCTATTTTGAAATCAAGCCATGAATTATCAATATCAAGCTTAGTGAGTACATTACATAGAACAAATCTAAGAACAAACAAAGCAAAATGGAGAAGAGCAATGGAGGTGATTCAACTTTGGCATAGAGATTGGAGTATTATTGCTTTATTATTTGATTTATATTGTCATTTGTGCTTCATTTTTGGACTAGGGTCTTATTAGCTTGGATTAGATAGTTGTCTAGTTGCTATTATTGATTCATGCTTATCCCCCAAATTTTACCTTATCTAGACATTTGGTGAACCCGACGTGAACTAACCAGATTTTTTGAATTTTTTGAGAAATTTTGATTTTAAGGAGTGCACTGCAAATGATCCATGTAGCAACACAATTGAGCCTTTGAACACCACAATCATTGTATGGTGCGATGTAGTTTTTGAGTATTGAGCCACAATCATCACCCAAAATGACACATATGACTATCATTTTACAAAAATCAATTATCTTCAATCATTGTTGTTTTAAAACATTTTCTTGGTTGTTGGTTATCATTCTAACAGTCTTCTTACATCATCTACATCATCAATTTTGTTATTTTTTGTTAGATCTGCATGTGCTTTTGCAGTTATAGGTATAGCGTTGCAGTCATTTAGTCATACACCATAGTTGCCTTTTCGTTTGTCACAGTCATAGTCCCGTTCACTACAATCATTTATTCTTGCAACACAATACTATGACACATATGAACCTCTATGCACCACAACTGACCGTCATAGCAAAAAGAGGGTATAAATATGAGATTTTCATTTTCTATTTTTTGCAATCATTAGGGCAAAGGTTTTATGTGTTACTAATATTTGATTTTCAGCTTGTGGCAATCATTGGGAGAAGACCTTTTGATCTTGTTGATGGTCAAAATAACACAAAAAACATTATGCGAAATATTTCTATCCTACTTCTCCTGAAAAAGACAATTGATATTAAATCACCTATCTTCCAAGGTCTCAATAGTTGGTTCACAACTATGCTATATCATCCAGTGGTCAACATGACTATAATATTCAAGGGGCCTTTTCTAGTAAAGAAGGTAAAAAAGTGATCATTTTGAAGAAGTTCTAATAGTGGGTTCTAAATAAACAATAAAAGATAAATCATTGGTTTTAGAACAAAAAGGTATGAACACCCATAATACCCATATTTAGACATGTAATCCTGTAACAAGCTTTCCTCAAAGACAAAACCATAGAATGAAATAATTCATAAACATTCATGCAATTACATCCATCCACAGTGCAAATTTAATAATCATGCTTATAATTTTCATTTTACCAGAGTTAATTAGACACATTCAATTAGCTCATTAAAGACTTTACAGATCAATAAATAAAAGAAGAATACCATTCACAATCAACACAATTGATAGTTTTAAATCTGAATCCTTCCATTGATTCTCATTAAATAAGCTGCATTTACGTCCAACAAAATCCACTGGCGTACAAAAAACCATTGTCTTTCGTGCTAACACTAAACAAGAAATTATTGTAAAAACTAATTAATTGCATAAAAGTTCTTAAAATAATATCTAGTTTGAGGCCACAATCTGAATTCAATTTTATGACCTTTACAATAAGAATAATTCTCTAACTTATAGAAAAATAAAACATTGTAATCTCCTTCCAAAAATCATGATCCACAAAATAGGGCAACCAAATCCACAATTGTAGGGATGCTTTAGTTCATTTGGAGTCTTCACTTCGTCAAAACTATTTGTGTATGAGGAATGACGCTTCTTTCCTAGTTTGTCAAAGATAATCTGCACTTAATTGCTGCAAAATAAGATGCCTAGGATTGGTTGACCTTCGTTGAATTTATTTTGTTTCAAAAAAATGGAATATTCCCCATTTACTACCAGTCTCTTTTAGAAAGCCATGAAATTCATCATAGTTATTAAAAATCATCTCAAGAACTCTTCCTTACGTCCATTGACCCATTCTACTTTGAACTTAGAATATTCAAATTCTCTTGCAACCACAACAATGGTTTCTCATAGCTAGCTGACATCCTTCACAGACCAATGAGTCTCAAATTTAATAGTCATTAGCTTATCCAGAAGAGTCCCTTTAGGACCATCACCTTCCTCTATTAACCGTTCTAACCATTTACCCCAATTATCTTTTATTTCCTCCAATGAATTCAACTGCCCATTTTGGGGTAAATCATTGGTCATGACCTTTGTAACAACCTCCTTGAATATACCTATGTGATTTTATATCATTTTGAGATTTGAGGAGAATTATTCCATGTTTGATGAGGATTTCTGACCGGAAGGTAATTATATTGATAGCCTTCTTGAGATACTTTGGATCCTCATCACCTAAGATCATTGATTGGATTGACATTTCCTTGGATGATTTATTAATGGTTTTCAGCCCTCTTAAGAATTTTCTATTCTTTTCTTCTTCTTCCCACCATTTCTTTGCACACTCTTCTATCTCTTTGAGAAGAGTATAGGCTTCATCATATTTTTTATATCCCTCCTCCAGGAGATTCTCAATTTCTTCCTTGAAAGTATTGAACCAATTAGCAAACCACATGTCTTTCTTTTTCATGTTGTTCAATTCATCAACCTCCTTTCTGCTCATTAACACAGGCACTTCTGACAACTCAGGCTACTATGGAGCTGATGAAGTGAGCTCTTTCAAAAAATTCTTCATTTTCCCCACTTGGGCTTTTAGCTCATCTTTGACCTACTTATCCTTTTCCATTCGGAACTTTGCAGAAGTAGCTTCCAAATCTAGAAGTAACATTTATTGATTAAGAGTTTGTTTCCTAGATTGACCGTGCTTATCTGGTAATCAATAGCTTGTAGTTCCCTATCATATTTATCAACAACTGGGGTAGCAATCTCTACAATTAAAACCCCCTCAACAGTTAGCTTGGTAGAATGTATGGCTCGTGGCTTCTTTTTAGGCTTTACCTTATCTACCTCCTTAATTATCTCATCCCAACTCACTGGTTTGGCTTGGACCTATTGCCTCTTTTCTAAATTCAGCTTTAGCCATGTTGGAGTACTTGATGACATTGTCATTTACTGAGCACTTGGAGATGTTGGCTTCAGAGGGGATGGAGGTGTAGAAGTTGCTCCAAATTCTCGTATAGATGACACCTTTTGTTGCTAAAGATTTTCTTTGTCAAATTTCTCCTTTTCCCACCTCTCATTCTCAACTTTAATGTTTACAATATTTTTCAACTTCATCTCCATCTCCTGAGCCTCCTCTTCATCCTTTCTTTCCTCTTCTTATTCTTCTTCTTCTTTGGCTAACTACTCAATAGATAGCTTCTTCACACTTTCCATTATCTCCTGACACTTATCTTCTATTAGGACATGTTGTATCTCTTCTTCATTCTAGAGGTTTATTTCTCCTACATCCACATTTTCCTCCTCAAAATACTCTTCATCCTCTTCCTCTTCTCTAGCTAGGTCCTCCTAGAGAGGAGTCCCTTTAGAATCAGACAAGAGAGGAGATTTTTTAATGTTAATTATAGGGGGCTCTTCCCCTTCTTTAGTTGTTTTTTCTACCATTGAAGATGCAATAGAAGGGGTTTCCTTAGTTTCAACTTCCTCAGTTTATGGAGGAGCGGTAGAAGGACCTTCTTGAGCAGTTTTTATTTTTGAGTATACAGTAGAAAGGGGTTCAACATCAAGACCTGAAATTACCCTGGTAGTAGTAGCTTGGTAGGTGACTTTATCTTTATCTAAATATTTTTTAACCTTCTCCATTATACCCTCTTCTTCTCATACCTATGGAGGTTGTTTTTTAATCCTCTTGTACTTATTTGGCTCAGCAGTTGAAGATGACTCAACTTGTGAATCCTTTATTTTTCTTATGACCTTTCCTTGAGGTAGGTTGATGTGAATGTCGACCCAATTTAATCTTATATTAATAACTATCTATGAAATATTGTTTATATCAAACCTCTCCTTTTCCATCCAGTTTATGGGCTCCAACTCTTTGGTTGTAATTTCATCTACCTCATATTCAGGATCAAGGAGGACACCATCATCTGATAACCCTTCAGGTATATCTTCTTTAATGTTGAAGTCCCTCATCTGAGGGATAGTCAACCTTTCATATCCTCTTTTTCAAACCTCAAATTGATCTTGAAGGTTGGCCCAAAAGTCTTTGAGATGATGCACATGATAAGGGAACAAAGATGCATACAACTCATTCATCTTTCCCTTCGGGTCAAAATTCTTTGTTTTCTCATAGAGTTTCAAATTACATGCCTGGAACTCCTTTGCTGCAGCCTTGACTACCACTATTGATTGACATGAGTAAAAGCCTAGTTCCATAGGAAATGAATGATACCATGCCTTGTGTTTCTCTGAAAACTTGGCATTTACCTCTGTCGCCTGTCAGGAGAATTCCATTAAAATCATTTTATTTCTGCAACACCTTGGCAACTTGAATGGAGCCTTGTCAAAACAAAACAGTCTAATGTAAGTAGTTTTGGGGTATTGAATAAACCAACTCCCTCATTCTTTAATAAAGGCCATGACTTCTTGAGTCAATCTAAAGCCAACATCTCCCATTAACCAGTTGATAACAATATAAAAGAAGGCATCGTTTCCTCTTTCGAAATTCTTTTTTGCCTTCTTAAGTTCTAATTGGTCATAATACTTCCAGGCTCTATTTTCCCCAGTTGCTTCCCCAAGAACTCCTTCTGTATTTAGTCCTGAGAATTGTCCCATATTGGCAGCACAATAGATTACATAAGAACTGATATAAAACACCTTGGTGTCCTTCACTTTATGAGTTGATCATGAATGGAATTAGACACCATTTGTCCCTAGTCCAAGCATTGTTTTCCATTAAGAACAATTTGAATAAAATAGAACATCCAGTTATCGAATACATGTGAGTTTTCCTTCCCAAATGTACTAGACAATAGTGTGATAACCTACATTACTTCCACAGAGAATTCAAACCTCTTAGGCTTGGTGGGCACTTTCTTTATTGACTTGTTCCGCTTCAACCACCTCTTATTTATATATCTTAGGTTACCTTCCACATTTGCCTCATATTGCCGCAATGCCTCAACTTTGTCATGATTTTGAGGTTAGGATGAGGAGGCAAGTCAAAGAGCAGCCTTATCATTCTTGGTGTTATATCAATCATTTCAGTCCACCAAGGATCAATACATTTTCTTTGGACCAGGTTGTATGGATGTGCAACAACTAGTATGAATTCAGGACATTGCACTGCTATGGGAAATGATGCTACATATGCCAATCCTGAATTAACAATCTTCCTAGCTCTTGGACTAGCATCTTTTATGAAGGTATATTTCACAAACTACTCAAGGTCAATGTGGCCAACCAATGTGTCAGTTATCTTCATTACATTTGACCCAACCTTGTTAGAGTAATAGATTGTTTACTTAATTAATTTAATCATGTTGATTAATTAATTAAGTCACCTTTACTTTCTTTCACTTAAGGTAAACTTAGGAATCTTTAATTTGTATTATTAAATTAGTCATGTTGTCTCATTCATTATGATCTCGACACTTGTCACATGCTAATTTAATCTTCATCCTAGGGTTCTCACTTTAGGTTTCAATCTCCTTTTTTAAGGATTGATCTCTTTGTAATTATTTACTTCTCGGGTAATGCATCTTTTGCTTCATGTTTGTAGAGCAACATTCTTGTGTCTCTTGATCTCCTTTGGTGATAGGTTATTTTATTTCAGGTGTTCATTGGGATTTGTGAGGTTGGATTATCAACTTCTACATGATATCAAAAATCTAGATCTACAAGCTTGTTCCTTTTTCATGAGATCTTACCTTGAAGCAGTTTTTTAGTGCATCCAAGGTCAAATCAAACCACTCCATTGAATCCATAGTTGCCGGAATAGTGAAGATTGACCTTTGTTTTGTCAAAATTGGCTTCTATTTGTTAGATTTGTGAGGGTTTAAAGAAAGGGTTTTTCTGCCAAATCCAGAGTGTACCTGCAATTTTGGAGCATTTTGAGCCCAAACAGACCTCACCATTGTGTCTACAATGGCCAAAAACCTTAAGATCGACTGTGAAATCGTCGAAATTCAAGTAGTTGACCTCTAAGGCAATTTATTTTTTACTTGACAGGGGCTGTATGATTGCCTGCACACATTTCAAAGTAAAAAAAAATTATTTAAAAAAAAACTTTTAAAAGCTTTGAAAAAAATAAATTTTTGTTTAAAAAAAAAAAAACCAAAAAAAAGGGTAGGTGATACCTGCACAAGTACATACCTGTGCAACCTTGTGTAGGTACTAGCGTACCCCAAGGGTACGCCCATTATGGGGAATGGTGGGGGTGGTCCACATGCCCACCCACCACCCATATTTTTTTGAATTTAAAAAAAAAAAAATCACTGTAATTTTTGTAATTGTTTTTTTTTTTTAAACATTTTTTTTAAAATAGGCCAAATTGTAAAAATGCGGTGACGACCATTTGGCCATCAAATTAGGCTTGTTGTTTTTCTACGATGGCCATATGGTCATCAAATATAATGCAGTGACTATGTTTTTGCCCTTTTGAGGGCAGTTTTCTTCCAAAGGCCATAACTTTTGCCCACGATGTCAAAATCAGACAAACGAGATATCATCGGAAAGAGGACTCAAAGTAATTTCCAATGGTGTAGGTATTTTTTGGATATTTTTTTTCAGGTCCCTATTATTTCTAGTCAAATTCAGATCTTCTTTTTTGGTGTTGCCTTCAATGTTTTCGGTGTAACTTTTGCATATGATGTCGAAAATGGGCAAACAAGATATCATCGAAAAGCTGGTTCTGAGCTCTTTGAAGTGATGCAGGTGGTTTCTAGATTTGATTTTTGATTTTTTCCAAAAATATTTCTTCTATGCTGTTGTCCTTTTAGGACTAATGGGCTCACATTGCATGTATTTATCTTATGTAAATGCACTAAAATAAAGTGCCACAACTGGTGTATTATGAGACCTTGCACATCATTTTGTGCCTTATTGTACTCGCACTATTCTATAAGTTCCATGAGGGGTTTTGATGTTTTTTCTTTGTTTTCCATCATACCTTTGTCAAGTGAGTGTCCCTTCCACGACAACAACCTCATGCATGTGTGACTTTTGTTTTCACACCCTTTATATGTGGGTACTTTCATGTTTGAACATTCAAATATTACCAATTCTTCTTCATACACTTCTTTTTGGCATTCAATTTTAGTGTACCTATCATACCTCTCCCTTGATAGCATTATGGGGGGGTTTTTACTATTGGTGCTAATGCTTCCTTGGTTTCATTGGAGTGAGCTATGTATACAATATTTATTCCTATGTACTAGGTGGATGCAATAGTTGGTTACCCATGCATTTCAGTGAGATGGAGCACTTACCATATGGACACTTGCATTCCTATTTCTGGAGGCGACCTTCCATTTTTCACTTGATCATTTCTTTAGACCATTTGTATTTTCGAGTTCTTGATGTTTTTCATTGGTTTGCCATTGGATTCAAGTAGTGTCATTGAGGGAACTCATGTAGATTGTTTTCTTCTTGATCATGATCATCATTTTTTTTAGAGAGGGCTTTTCTTTCAACATTTCAATAGTCATTCTACGATAGTGTTTGCAACTTCTTCATGCTTTTTTAGCATTCATCCTTTGTTCCTATATTTTGGGAAAATTTCTTCTTAATTGGAGGCTTCTTCATCCTTCATTCTTGTTTGGAGGCTTCTTAGACCTTCATCTGTATTTCTCTCTTTTGGAGAAGAGTTTTTCCCATGAGGTTTTCTCTTTTTCTCTTGTTGTGAGAGATCTTTTACATTTGTACATGGGTACCTCATCAGATCTTGTTTGCTGGTACCCATCTTTTCTTTCATGCATATGTCCTTAGTTTTTTAGCTTCTCCCTAAGTTCATCTTAAGGGGGGGGGTGTTAGAGTAATAGGTTGTTTACTTAATTAATTTAATCATGTTGATTAAGTAATTAAGTCACCTTTACTTTCTTTCACTTAAGGTAAACTTAGGAATCTTTAATTTGTATTATTAAATTAGTCATGTTGTCTCATTCATTATTATCTTAACACTTGTCACATGCTAATTTAATCTTCATCCTAGGGTTCTCACTTTAGGTTTCGATCTCCTTTCTTAAGGATTGATCTCTTTGTAATTATTTATTTCTCGGGTAATGCATCTTTTGCTTCATGTTTGTAGAGCAACATTCTTGTGTCTCTTGATCTCCTTTGGTGATAGGTTATTTGCTTGTAGGTGTTCATTGGGATTTGTGAGGTTGGATTATCAACTTCTACAAAACTTTGATGGCACCAGATTTCAATGAAATTTATACTTCATGGTTAGAGGAAGTTGTTCTTGCTTAAATCTCTTAGCCTTTTGTCCTTTTTGCACGTCCTATATCTCTTGCACCTCTTTGGTGCCAATATCCTCTTTTGAATTAGACATTTAATAGACCTACAATCATGACATTCATTAGTCAGAAGGGAACACTGCAAAGAGTTAGGCATTAAATACATTCCATATTAAAACCCTATACCTTCAAAAGTTTTCTCATTCTCATGTTATTTTGTTGAACACTTTGAATGCTAAGGGGGGGGGGGTGAATCAGTATTCTATAGAACCATTTGATTGCTAACTATTCAATAATTAAAACATATCTTATTGTGGTTATAAAGAAAAACATGAAAGGAATCATAACATCACATAACACATGAACACTAAGATTTTTACATGGAAAACCCAAAGTGGGAAAAACCATGGTGAGGATTAGCTCACAATATATTATAACCGGTCATAAGATATTATAGGGCACACTTCCAGGACACACTATCCTTGAAAGGCTCACAGCCTAAAAATGATTACAAAATAGAATTGCTCATTGCCAAGAGTATGAATTTATTGAATACACCTTTTGTGTGCTAAGTTCAGTTCCAATTAAGCTCTGAAAAACAAAATTCCTGCTTTGATTGTAGGTGTACTGTTACTACCAATAGCTTTGCACAATATAGCACCAATTCACATCATTGCTCATTATTTATCATACCTTTTTCATAAACACATATTCATCTAGGTAATACAAGGATGTTTCACATATATACATGGTTACATCTTCATACATCAATTAGGTCGGCCTAATTAGATGTAAGCACACTCAACTCAAAATGTCTTGTCAACTTCATAACATAAACATATTTGGCACTCAAAACAAAACATGCCAAGCATAAGTTAGGTTGGCTCAAACCAAATCAAAACATTTTAGCAACCATGAAACATATACCACTTGTTTAGGTCAGCTAGATGAAGACCAATCCAAAAATAATAAGCCGAACATCTGTCACTTGTTTCTTTTTGCCTAATCAACCAAAATTGCTAAATCCTTGACCAAGGTTGCCACTATTAGTCCTGAATAACATACTAAAATCATATGGGCTGATATTCTACTAGGAGTGATTTTGGACCAAATTACCATATCAATGTAGCACAAACATAGTTTATCAGATGGGTAGATAACCAGTCACCACCCAATGTTGGCATCAATGACAACACACTGGAGGTCTTCTTCTTCATTCTTCCAACAATCTCCCCCTTTGTCATTATTGACAACATGTGCCAAAAATGAAGCTTAAAAAAATAACATTATCTTCACTTTACACAAACTCTTCTCCACACAAAACCTTCTCCCCCTTTGACATCGAGGACAAAGGGTTAGAAAAATAAACAATTTTTTTTAATCAAGAACTAGAGGCACCTTGTAGTTCTTTGAGAATGACTTCCCAAGCTGGTTTTCCTTCATCCCAGATCCCTTTTTCTTTGGTAAGAGTTTTATTCAGTGATTCCAGTTCCACTAGACATTCTTCTCCTTCTTCTAGAGTGGAAGGATTGATATTCATCTTATCCATTTTTTTTGCATCCATCAAGGCACTTGATATAGAGATATTTTTGTATATTACTAGGTCTCCAAGCTGTTCAAACCACCTTATGGCATCTTCTTTTTGCCTTTGTAGAATGGAAAACTTGCTCTGTAAGTCTGTAATAAAAGTCCAACCAATATAACTTCTATCATTTGCAATCTTGTAATATCTGGAGGCATTAACAAGTTGAGACTCTATTGAGTCCATTCAATCTTTAATGCCTCAACTGGCATCAGGCCACCACATGTAATATCTAAACTATAACTGGGCTTCCTCATCACAATGTTTTACCTCTTTCAGACTTAACAACACTTTGTTATGTGTAATTGCACATTTATCTTGTAGAACCAGTAGTCTTTTCTCTAGAAGACTTGACTCCACCTCTTTCTCAGTCTATATTTTAAGGCTAGAGGTATAGTCCTTGATTGAATCAACCATAAACTTCAATTTTTCAATAGGTGCTAAAGAATCATCAATTGTGATACCAAGGGTTGTCTCCTGTAAAGCCCTACTAGCTTCATTTACCAATTCAGTCCCTTTCTAATATGTTTCAATAGTTTCCTATGTAACAAAGTCAAGAAAAGTCCCACACATCTTTATTATTTCACCTAGTGCAATCTTGGTAAGATATACATAGCCTAGATGTGATGGAATTTTAATCAACTGAGGTGGTAGCAAAGGCTAAAGTCTTGGTTTCCTTGTTAGTAGATCCTTAAGAGAATTTCTGGATGATTCTCTAGATGGCTTTGATGCCTCAATAGTTTTGGGTTTCTCTTCTTCACTTATTTCAACCTATGTTCCTTTTTTATCTTGCTCTACCTTCTTCTTTGTCTTCTTCTTTTTCCTCTTCGGAGGATTTTCCAGATGTTTTATCTTGGTTTTTTATCTTCCTCTTATCCTTATCATCTTTATCATCATTATTCTTTTTATCCTTTCTACCTTCACCTTCATCCTTGTCTTTTTCTCCATTGTCCTCGATATTCTCATGGCATTATTTTTGGATCATTATTGATATCAAATTTTTATTGACCTTGAGTCTGTTTACTGGTTGTCTCCTCTATATCATTTAGAGAGGCATATGTCTTTGAAGTAGCATGTATTGCATCAATATTTTCTAAAACAGGAGGGTCCATTACTTTCATGATGTTAATAGGCTCCTATGCTTGAGTTGTATGTGATGAGGAACTGGATCTCATTCCTTAATTCTTTGCCAGTTTCCTAACTACATCAACCGTTTCTTGCCTCATCCTTTATGTATTGTCTTTCTCTTAATTCATCATAATATTGACTGTTTGTTTAACTCTAAATAATCGAGAACATTCTTTTAATAGATAAGCAACATCTTCCTCAGATAAGGAGGATCCAAATGTGTTCACGACATCAGTTTTCATTTCATCATCAGTAGATACAACTTCATGCCTTCTTTGTACTAAAGCTTTCCATACATTGTCAGTCACCTTCTTCCTTATAGATTCCATATTCTCATTATACATAATTATGTACTAAATAAAAGAATTTATTATTATTTCCTTATCTTCTTCATTAACTTCATCAAACAACTTAGTAGTAGGCAAAAAATACTCATAATCTATCATATTATTCACTAAGACTTCCAAATTTAGAGAGGGATGATCACATAATAGAGGAGAGCCATGCATGTCCTCCATTGGATTTGATGAGCCTTCATCACCCTTTTTCTCATGCACATGAATTTTGAAAGCATTCTCTTCTTCTTTTGACTCCTCATCTGTTGAGATGTCAACATTGATTTTGGTTTCAACTTCTTCATTGTTGGTGGAAGTACTGCTACTTCTATTTCTTTTTAACTATTTCTCTTCTTGCAAGACAAGATCAATTTCTTCCTGTACAACATCGCTTAAGTTCCTTTTCCTACTTTCCTTTTTCTTTATTCTTCTTCTAGGAGTGGTAGATAGTGCAATAAGGGGAATATTATTTCTTTTAGAAGCATGGGTATTGGGTTCAGTTGAAGTAGTTATATTAGTTACTACAGGAATATTATGTTCTTTCTTCTTTCCTTTCACTATTGCAGCTGTAGTAGGAGTAGGGGTAGTAGCAGAGTATATTCTTCTTGATTTCCTAGGTTCAGAGGACTGTTCAATTGATTTGGTTCTCCTCTCATCAAGAGCTTCCCTTAGAAAATCAACATCATCCTTGGAGAATGAATGCAATTGGAAGAATGTTTCAACATTCTTATTTACTCTCTTTTCTCTTTGAGGTGCAGAGGTTTCCAAGTGCACTTTGTTATATTTTTCTTCATATGTTCCATATCGGGGCAGAGAGGGATCCCTAGGATAGCTTAACAAAATTTCAATGAACCTCTCATCCATTTGTTCATCAACCTCATATCCTAGTGGCTCTATCCATAGAGTTCTAGGTTCTATTGCCTCTATGATGCATTCATCGGTGGACACAAGAAAAGTTATTTCCTTTGCATATCTCTTTACTAGGCTCCTTGGAACCCTATCTTTTTCATACATATCATTCTGAATTTTTTCAAAGAATGTAGTTAAAGCATTATTCTATGCCTTGAAATATCCAATATTTTTTAAATGTTCAAAGATCTAATGTGCAACTAGTCTGTTGTGATTACATATAATGTTTTTCCTTCTAGGCATCTCCCTTAGAAAGTAGAACAATAGACAAACTATCAATGTATCTAACTTGAATGGATGCTTCTTTGTTTTAGTTTGGTGTAGGTTATCCATAAGCTGTTGTAGGAGAAAATCACACAAACCATAACCCCTTCCATTAACTACCATCTCATGTGCAACATAAATTATAGTTGTAGACACTAAATTTCCTTTGTTTGTGAAATAAATTTTCCGACCGATCATAATTGCAACATATCTCACAACAGGGTTTGTAATAGGCTTGGTTGTTAGTTCTCTTCCATCATATGTGGCACCAGTTAGTATCATCATCACATCATTCTTTACAACCTTTAGCACTAGTATAGGTCCAGTGTCACAGAGACTAGTTACAACTTTGATCACTTCCTTGGTAATTACTTGAGGTACGATTGTCCACACAAATTTATTATGTACCCTACTCAGTGCCATCCTAAAAAAAATTGCATCCATCTCACAACAAAAATTTGGGAACTAGTTCCATATGGCTCATTGCCAAGAGTAGGAACTGATTGAATACACCTTTTGTATGCTAAGTTTAGTTCCAATTAAGCTCTAAAAAACAAAAGTGTTGCTTCGGTTGTAGGTGTACTATTACTACCAACAGCTTTGCACAATACAACACCAATTCACATCACTTCTCATTACTTATCACACATTTTTCATCAAAATATATTCACCTATGTAATAGAAGGATGTTTCACATATATACATGGTTACATCTTCATAGATCAATTACGTTGGCCTAATTAGATGTAAGCATACTCGACTCAAAATATCTTGTTGGCTTCAAAACAAAAAAAATATTTGGTGCTAAAAATAAAACATGCCAAGCATAAGTTAGGTCAGCCTGGACCAAAGCAAAACATTTTAAGTAACCATGAAACATATATCACTTGTTTAGGTTGGCCAGATGAAGACCAATCCAAAAATAGTAAGCCAAACATCTGTCACTTGTTTCTTTCCACCTAATCAACCAAAATTGTTGAATCCCTGACCAAGACTACCACTACCAGTCCTGAATAACATACTAAAATCATATGGGACAATATTCTACTAGGAGTGATTCCAAACCACATTACTGGATCAATATAGCATAGACATAGTTTATTGGATGGGCAAATAACTAGTCACCACACAATGTTGGCATCAATGACAACAAATCAAAGGTCTTCTTCTTCATTCTTCCAACAAAATTTGAAGGTTGGGATCAGGATAGAAATTGGAAAATTACCATTACAAAACCCCCTTACCATACTATCAGACATTGGAATTAGTTTGAAAATCAACACTTGACCTTTGCAAAAGATGTATTGAGATCCGGGATCAAGATAACACTTGGCATCAAAACCCTAAAGAAAAGTATTGGAAGTCAAGATTGGGAATGCACTCGACACTAGAACTTTGAAAAGGGAATGGGTTCAAGTTTTTCTCTGAAGTCTGATCTCGATCAAAGGTCGAAATTGAGAATCAAGAAAGAAACTAGCATTAGAAATCAATGTGGCATCAATGGTCTGGTTTTGTTTCGAGGTCTGATCTCGAAAGTAATGTGAAAATTAGAATTAGAACAAAAGTTGGAATTGAAACCTTCCTCAAGGTAATAGGTTAAGGTTCCTTTTTTATTAAGATTTCCAACTAGAAGCCGAAAGTCAGGATCAGGTTGGAACCTGGTACTGGATCAATCTTTTCAGACAAGGTAAAGTTTTGTTCCGATTTTTTATCCCGACCAAAAGTCAAAAGTCAAAGTCAAAATGGTGTTAGGAAATAGAATCACACGAAGGTGCATAATTATGGTTTGGTTTTGAAACCTGATCCCACAACATATGTGAAAGTCAAAATTGGAACATGATCATGGTGTGAGGGTGATAAAGTGATTTTCTAAAGTCTTCAAAACCCTCAAGAATCAAGATTATTTAAAACATCAAAACCCTTAACAAAAGACTAACCCAATACTTAATCAAATTTTCTAGATTTGGGGATTGAATGTGAGGAGATCATAGGATTCAAATTTTGATTTGAAAAAGGTTGATGGTACAAAAACCCTAGATAAACTAGGGTTTCAACAAGAATATAGAAACCTGTGCATGAAAAATGAGATGAAACAAAAACAAAAACAACAAACACCCAAAAGAGGAATGACACAAAAAAACCAAATGATAAAAGAAAAACCAACAAACAAGACAAAATAAACCCAACGAAACAAGAAATGAAGGAAGCAAGAAAATAGACAAGGAAGCAAGCAAGAAATAGGAAAATGAGGAAAATGAAGAAAGGAAAACCCCTACCTCAAAAATCATGATGCCAAAACCAATGATTCTCAATCAAAAATCACCACACTCGAACTTGCACCCCAATCCTCTGCACCTCTCTAGCTCTTTTCATTGAAAATGGAAAGCAATTATGAGCTAAAACTGAGAGGTAGTCAGAATATAAACTAGTTCATGCATGTGAACTAACTACCGTTAATGCGGAGTAGGTCAAGCCTTGGGATTAGGGTGACACTTATTAATGAACCATCACAAAATTCATAAGGTAAGTTTGAGGTCAGGATCGAGAAGGAACTCGACACAAGAACCTTTAGAGAGTGTAAGGTTTATAAATCGTTCCAAAACTTGAACTCGACAAGAAAAAAGGCACAATGAACATGGGAATTGGGATCAGGATGAACCCAAGAACAAGGAATTTGGAAAGGTTCTTGGTTCCCATTCTGGTTTGATACTCGATCCCAAAACAAACGAGGAAACAAAGAATAAAAAATTGGGGTCAGGATGGAAATTGGAACTTGAACCTCTTGAAGGTGCCAAGTGATGGTTCCATTTTGAAACCTAGTTCAGAAAAAATAAAAGATGATGAGAAAGTGGAGATTGGAATCAGAATGGAACAAGAAAAATGAACCTTCACAAAGGGAAAATTTCAAGTTCATGTCTGAAACCCGAATCTGACAATAGGAAATAACACAAGGGAAAACATGAGGATCAGGATCGAAAAAAAAACAAGAACTTGAACCTATCAAGGTGCCAAGTTCCAGTTTCATCTCGAAACCTAAACCTGAAAGATCAAAACAAAACAGGGCTTGGAAGAAAAAGATAACTCCCAAAGCCAAAACAAAAACACCAAAGGTAAAAAAAATAAGGGGGATCCATTTTGACCAAAAGAAAATTGAGTGGTTATTCAATACATACCAAATGGTGACTCAATTGGGAAAATGGTTTTACCCATTTTCAAGATACTGAAGAATTCAGTCACCCCAAAAACTCTATATTATGATTGTTTTAACTTGAGCATGATTGGTTATAGCGAACAAGGCCGAGTGGAAATCTCAAATTATGCATCATTATAAAAAAATTGAATTTAAGTGTGTGTGTTCGTGGTACATTTCTCCCCTAGAAGACTTCAACCATCCTAAAAATGACTGTATTCCCATGCAAGCTACATGAGGTGGGTCATTTTAGTTATCGTGCAATGATATCCTGGCATTGTTCTGCTACTAGCTAGGTGTCTATAGCCTCGATGAAGATACCTCTAGTTCTCTCAAAGCATTACTCTACTACCAACCATACATCTATAACCTCGGTAGAGATACTTGAATCACCTTTATGTATTGAGTTTGTTTCCAAACTTTCTTCTTTTATCTTTTGTTAAGGTATTGGATTTCTTGAAGTAATATTTTCTTATCTTTTTCTCAATACTCACACATTGTAATCTGAAAATCAGGTTGAGAACTACGGTGGATCTTATGAAAATGTTAGGACACCTGATTTTTCACTTGAATTAAGAATACAACCATCTTAAGACCACTAGAATCTCAAGGAGATAAATGATTCTAATTTCTAAGTGACAAATTCAACTGTGTTTCACAAGATCACTTAGAATGTACTATTTGTTCTGACCTTTCAAACTATCATTAGGACAGACATAAAACATAAGTCTTAGAATAAAAAGAATGAAAAATATACCTCAAAATACCTAAATCAATTTCCCTACCATAGTATCCCTAGTATGCTTTGAATAAATGCCCACCATTCTGAAATGATAAAAAAATGGAAGATCCCCACAGCAAAAAAAGAAAGAAAACAAGCAAACAAACAAAAAAATAGCAAAATAATAAAACAAAGAAAAAAAAAATGAAGCAAAAGAAAAAAATAAATATATACAAAGGAAGGATCCTTAGGCCTTCATGAGCCAAAGTAGTGCTTGAGAAACTATCTATTGATGGGCAATGGAACAAGGTCTCTCGTTAGGGTACTTAATCAAAAAATGTTTTCACTGAGGATTTCAACAATCTGGTATGGTCCTAACCATAGTCTATCAAATTTTTGGTGATCACCCTTCTTCTCTCTGGCTTTATCCCATAGTGGCATAATGTATGACATCCTAAAGGCCTTAATCTTGGCTCTCTTGTCAAACTAATGCTTGACTACAACTTGATGTTTAGAAAACTGCTGCAAAGTAGCATCCCTCTATTCTTCTAAGTTAAAAAAACAAGTCAACTTGACCTCTATCCTATCGTCATTGGTATAGAACTCCAGCATAAATCACAAAATAGGTATTTGGAGATTAATAGAAAATAGAAGGTTCTATCCGTAGACTAATTTATATGGTAAATTTCCTAGGGAAACTTTAATTTTGGTTCTATCCACCCATAAGGAAAATTTCAATTGGGTATGTCAGTCCCTAGGATTGCTTTCTAATAAACTCTTAATAACTTCCAATAATTTTTTACTGGTAGACTCAATTACCCCATTGCCTTGTGGGTAATAGTTAGAAGAATATTTTGGTAGAGCTTTTAAAATTTGGAAAATTTTGGCTGGTTCCATACGGTTTCATGGCTTGTGCATCCTTATCTAGAAATGGGGTTTAGGGTTTTAGTTCTAAAACCCTTCGCTTAAAATTTTCATTTAGTCTTATGACTTTGTATTTTAATTTTTAATTGACCTATTGTATCTGGTCACCGGTCATCCTAGTCATAAATTGAGTCATTCGAGTGATTATCTTTACTGACCCCTTTACCTTGGCCTATCGATCTTGTCACATGCCAATATTGTTTTAAGTTTTCCTAGGTCCGATGAAATATTTCCTTGAAAGAATTAGGTCTTAAGAATTTAATTCTTGAGGGTCATAATCTCATCAACCTAGTTATGGTCCCATTTTAAAACTAACTTTTGTGCATGTGCAATTTGCTCTAATCATCGGATGCAGATTTTCAATCTACGTCGCTCCCTGCTAGCCCTAACATATTAAAATAATGGTCTAAATATTGCAATGGGGTGAGTGGGCTATCACTACATGTATCATCAAAGATGTGGGGCCTGGATCCTACTTGTCCACAACCAAAAAGGTTTTGAGATCAATGGCTAAGGAATGGTCTCGAGAGTTAATCTCCACCGTTTCTTACTAACCCCACCCAATTAAAATAACGATTTAAAAAACCCAGCAGGGTCAGCGAGGGGTTGACACATGGATGTCCTTAGCTGACCATGATGAATATAAGGTGGATCCCACATACAGTAAGTGGGCGCTAGGCTGGAAAGTTCCCATTGGCTGATTGCTTGGTGGGCGATAGTGACTAATTTTCAAACTTCATTGACTTGATCTGAGTCGCCCGTCTTGCCAACTCGACATAAAATCAAAGGCTGGTATTCAAAGTTGACGATCTGTGTATGATAGCCATTACCTTTCACATAAGTGAGTAGTTATGATGGAATTGATGCCCTAAACCACCAGTTTAGACTTAAAGGCATCTAAATGATTTGTTTTCTTACATAATTGATGACTATGGATGAATCTCAAGCATTCAGGTGACCCTAAGGCACTTCCCAAAATTTGATATAGTTGGAATTAGGGTTTTCTATGAGAAAAAAAGTTGTAAGTAATGCAAACACCATGCTTTGTGTTTTAATAGAGCTTGGTCAAATTAGGGAAATAATAAACTATGTTTCTGAGTTGAATTGATACTGGTACTTTTTAATTGCTTTGAAATTGTTTTAAAGCTTATCGAGTTATTGTCAAAGCCCATTTAAATTGCGCAGTGAGTCATGCCCTAGGTCTTAAAATCAAAGGGTAGGTTAAAACTATCCAATAATGAAACCATAGACTTGCTTTGACCCATCCTATTATAATGGCACCTAAAGACTCCGAAACCACATATAGGACCCTTTCATAGGACATTGTTGACCAATTAAAATCATCTACTAGAAAGAAGATGTAAGGAAAGGCTTTATTCTATGGGTCTCAAATATTAGAAGGATTAGTGGATAAACAGTGTTGTATTTTAAGGATGCTGAATTTCCCTACACTAGTTGGCAATTATTTAGAAACTGGTTTGGAAATAGGAATTTGGGTGCTCCTCTTTCCAACCCTTGGAGACTAGACCTAGGAAAACTAGTGGTGCCAAATTTCTACCTCGATGTTGATTTGTTAAAAGACGTTGTTGCAAGATATGACCCTGTAACAAGAGTGGTCAAGAAATTTGATGGTCTCAAAATGGTCAAAGTAAGCACAAAAGAAATTTTAGAGGTTTTTGGTTTGCATGAGTGGAATTAGGAGATGGTACCTATTGACCTTAAGGTCTTTAGAGAAGAATATAGGAACACAAAGGTCCTATTTAGAACATTCATGTTTCCATTTAATTTGGCAAGTACGAGGACAAGAAAGAATAAGAAACAGGTAGTGATTGGTAAAGATGAACTTGAGCCATTCCATATGAAATATTTTGCTAATTTCTTTAAGAAGACAGTCTATTATTTATGCCAGGTTCTGGGTATTGATGCCCCACCTACCATTCCCACAAACCTCATGTATATGGCAACACACTTACAACACACAAATTTTAAAGTGGTATATGATTATGCCACCTATAAGGCATAGAAGATGCATAAGGGTCTGGTCGCAGTAAAGGCAGGAAAGAACTTGGTAAGCTTTAGATGGTATTCTCTCTTGATGTACATGTTTTTATATAGGGGTGAGAAGAATTTTGGTCAAAATATGACATTGAAGAAGAGTGAGGAGGGGTTTGACTTACCCCTCCAAAGTTTGACTCAGATCCTTGATAAAGATAATCATAAGTTTTATTATGTGGTATTCCATAATGTCTTTGGTTCAAGGTTGAGGAGATACCTAGTTCATGATCCACCAAGAATCCCTAAGGAAATATATGACTTCCTGAGGCCTATGGAGAGGAGACCTGAATTAAAATTGACACACATTTAGGGAGAAAACATACCATATTACAAAACAACTATCTTCAGGGTTTATGGCACTAATGTGAACCCATATGCCCTACCTAGGGATGTACCATTGAGAATTAGGTTCATCGAAGTTATGAGACAACTAGGATCTGAACAAATGGAACACATACCTAAGACACAAAGGAAAGGTTCATTCTTCCCTGAGTGGATAGCCTTTGTAGACTTTGTAATGGTGAAGGGAGGATGAAAATACTTGGAAAAATTCATTGCACCATATGGACTGAATACATTGTGCCCAAGGAATCATGATCTTGAGGGCTTTATTCCTTCTTTAAAAGAAAATAGCAGAGCTGGTGCATTTGTTCATAACTTCTATTACCCTGAAGATGTTATTAGGAATATTTTTGATCTACAAATATAGAAGGAAAGGAAAGCAAAGTATCTGGATTTTAAAAAATTAATGGAAAAGAAGAGGAAGACAAACCCCACCTATGATCCCATGCCTAACATCAAAGGTGAATTGAATAAAGTAACATATTCCCTTGATAACTTTGAAAGAATGATCGGTGTACTAAGAGAGGAACGTGTGGTGGAGGATAAAGGGAAATAATTGGTTGTTGATGAGCATCCAAAAATAGAGTTTGAGGAAAGGCCTTCTTATCAACCCCCACCAAAAATTAGAGTTTATTCCAGGAGAAAAGAAACAATGACTAGGTAGCAAACCTTTCCAACCCCTAATACCTCAAAGGGGTCAAGGGCTACTTCTCCTGAATAGTCAATGCCATCACCTTCAAGGCAAGCACTACCTATTGTAATTGATGTGGAATCTCCTCCAAGAGGTCCTTCTCCATCAAAGTTGCCACCATCTAAGAAACAAAATACTGAAGTAAAATGAGTAGTTGATTACACCGAGACTGATGAAGATATTAGTATGGTGACCCTTGAAGATATGCAACAAGGAATGGCATCTCCCCATAGAGAAGTTGAATTAAGCACTAGGGAAAGTAGTCTTAGGCTTGGGAAGAGGGATCTTTGAGGTCTAAACAATATAGATGACTTGAGGATGGATGCGTGTAGGGAATTTATGAAGGATGATTCTTTTATTGAAACAAGAGCATTTAGAGATTTTTCTTGGAGAGCTAAGGATTCATTGTATGCTGAAAATGTGGCTAAAAAAAAAGTTTGCATCCTTAACTTCTCGAGGGTGTCATCCAAGCAAATGTAATAAAAGTTATGAAGGAGGATTTGAAGAGCATGACATCAGAAGAGGTGTTATGCCTTGCATAACCACCCCATCTTTTTC
The DNA here is from genome assembly GCA_007115665.2 of Sequoiadendron giganteum. Lineage (NCBI taxonomy): Eukaryota > Viridiplantae > Streptophyta > Pinopsida > Cupressales > Cupressaceae > Sequoiadendron > Sequoiadendron giganteum. The sequence goes on along the minus strand of CM021104.1, from coordinate 242,004,306 downwards.
CTTGGTCAAAATGGGTCCCCCTTTATGTTTTTATCCTTGGTTGATTTTCCAACAAAGTTTGGAGTCTTTTGTTTCCAACACTTTGTTTTTCTTTGGTTTAGTCTGTCGGAATCGAAACCAGAACCGAATTGGGTTTTGAAACTTTCTTTAAAACTCGTCTCGATCCCCATCCTGACAGTCTTTCTTTTAAACCTTTTTGTCTTATCTTTTTCGGAGTCAGAGCTGAAGTGGAAGATAACCCGGTGTTTTATTCAAAATTTCAAAACAAAATTCCATTCTGCCTCTGCTTTTTGGACTTTTGTTTTAGACTAAGTTTTTATGTTAAGTTTTCTTATTTCGGTCTTTTTGTTTTATTTTTGTGTTTGATTTTGTTTTATGCTTTGTTGGTGGAACCGGACCTGAAATGAGAATGAAGTTGGGAAATTATTCAAGTTTCCAAATCCGTTTTTATTCTGATTCCGCTCTAGCCGTTTCTTGGTCGTTGACTTTTTACTGAAGTCACACTGTAGTGATATGCTAGTTCTTCTATAGTTTCAACTCTGCTTTACTGCATTTAATGCGTTAATGACAGCTGCCATGCATAGGTAGAAACTTTGAGTTTTACCTTAATTAGGGATTAAATGAGTGGTTATCATTATTATTGTTAAGAAATCGAAGAGCGAAGTAGAGTAGCAGTGGAGCTTTTTTGGAGTGAATCGATTGAAAGGTGAGGATAAAGTTGCTTGCAGATTTCTTTAGGAGGTTTGCCTATTTATTTGCATTCGAGGTAGGGTTCCTATTCTTGTTCTTTTATTTACTTTCGTGTTTCGTTGTTTTTGTTAGATCGTAGATCTTTGGGCAAGTTCAGAATTCTCAGTAGGTTTGCATGTTTAGTTGTTCTTCCTTTATTTGTTTGTTGTTCTTTATTTGTTTATTTATTTGCTTTTGTATCTGGTTTTCTTTGTTTTAGGGCACGGTCATTTTCACGTTTTTGTCGTGATCACGTCATGCTGCTTTGGATTTTAATTGCGTGGATTAAATTAGGGTTTTTTTTATAGTGAGATAGATTAAATTCAGGTTTTACAGTGAGTTAGGGTTGGTTAAATCTTGTTGTTTTCTTAAGGTTTTTGTTGCACATTCATCTGGTTAAAATAGAAGGGTTAAAGTCGTGCCCTATTTTTTATATTGAGTTTGTTTTAGATTAGGGTTTAGATGCATTTCTGTGTTCGCGTTTTCAAATTTTAAATATGATGCCCTAAAGTACAGTCACCTCAGTCATATGGGGATGGTCTTATCATGCTATATTTTAGCCCCTTTTCATTTAATATGACCTAGTCCTTAATCATGGAGCTAAGCATTAAATTGTTAAAATTGTTTATGACGTCATGGTCAACCTAGGCAGAAGCAGGATCAAAATTGATTTAGATTTTTGGGCATGTTTTTTAATTAGTGTCAATTCCATTTTCCATCTTGTCTCCGACTCTGCTTATAGTGAGAAGCTTTATTTCAAAATAACAATTACCTTGGCCGAGGCAGAAGTGGAACTAAAACGGAATATGAAAATAGAAAATCTGAAAGAAACCAAATTTGTTTCCATTCCGGTTCTGGTTCCGATCACCATTCCAGTTCTGACTCTAAGCTCGCTTCTTGTTTGTGAAATATTAATAAAAATTTTGGCTTCGAGCCCGACAATATGTTAAAAGGGGATTGTTTAGGATGTTTTATGCTTGGTTTTGCCTATGATATATGTATGAAAGGTATTATTTTTAAGACATATTTTGAGATGTTTTATGAAGGATGAAACTAGAGGTTTTATTGCAGGAAAGCTAAAGAATGTCGGGAACATCAAGAGAAGCCTCCCAAAGGAACCGGCTTGTAGGAACATCAAAGGCAACAACTAAGCTCAAGAAGATCAAGCTAGAACAGTTACCCTATACCTTGAAAAATAACCAAATGAGTCCTGTTGCCATTGCAAGCAAAGTAGAATCAGATTGGTTTGACATAACTGATACCAATCTGGGCCAATCCAACTTTGAGGAATCATATGCTGACACATTCAATGAGGATGTGACACCTAGAACTAAAAGAATAGTGGATTCCGGTTTGGCTCATATCACCCTATTTCCTCTATCAATCCAATGCCTAGAGTTAATCATGATAGCTGTAGGAGCTTACAATCTGACTACCCGACAATGCATGGATTCACAAGATAATGTAATCATTGATCTCACTCAAATGTTTCAAATTATGTTTAGTGTCCCAAATACAAAGAACTTGGTGCAGTTAATTGAGGCAGATGCCCTAGAGAAATATAGCAAATACAAGGAATCGAACAAGGCTCACTTGAACAAAAGGTGGTTAAAAACAAAGAAGTCTCTAACCAAGCTCTCAGACCAACCAAAGAGGGCAGATTTTTATAAAGAAGTATTGGATTTAATAATGTTGTCTAGGGCCTTTGGGAAGAGAGATTCCTTTAATTTTAAGGAGTGTATGTTTCCCTTCATCCAGATAATGTTAAATGGCACCCAACAATTTGATTGGCCATTGATTGTTTCAGATGCCATTCATGATCAATTGACCAGGATTAGGGAAACTAAATTATTTTTCATGAATTCTTATATTGTGTATGCAGTAGCAAGAGTAGGTCTCTTCCCAAGTCTGAATAGAGTGGGGATAATAGGAGAGGCTGAGGGACATAAGAAAGTATGGGATCATTATAACCAACTGTCCCTACAGGTTGTTGAGACTCAATTCAGAAGGGTTAATGATGCATTCCTGTATGTGATCATTAACCAACTCAATGGAGATGCAAGGTATAGAATGAGCCAAGAAGCAATGGCATTTATCACTGAATGGGGATGTTGGTACATTCAATACCCCAAGTTCACATACTTCAGGCTAGCTGGATTTGAAGGTCATCCACATTTTTTGCCAAGATGTTGCAATAATAGGATAGTGTTGATGGAGTTTGTATATCAAGCTCTAGGGGTTAATGCCCGGTTTGCTTTAAAACACAAAATAGGATGTCATAAGTTCCCGATGTATCTAGGTGAATACAACTGTCAACATCTGGTGGGAGCAAAGGTAGTGTGCAATGAGTTGATACATTTAAATCTAGGTTTATATACAGCTTAGAAGTACTTTGACCCGAAGAATAAAATGAATGCCTTGCTACCTTCTGTTTTTGATAAACAGTTCAATTTGTTGGAAGATTTCTGGAGTGACCGACAGGATGAGAATGACCTCAGGAAGAAGAATTATGAGAGGTTACCCATCTCACTCATGGCAGAGATTGGGATTAGAAATGACATTCCTGACATGTTGGTGGATGATGGAGTTGTATTGGATCCATCGTATGAAGCTTTATACATTGGGACTAAAATCTTGGATCCGATTGACTGGGACAGTCAGGAAACCATTGACATTAAGCAGATAGGGAGAGCAGTCTTGGATAGGAGCATTCAATGGGTGGTTCTAAGAACCAAAACTCCTTAAGGACCAACTCCTAAAAAGGGAAAAGGATATAAAAGGATCAAAAGAAAGACACCTCCCAAGGAGCCTTTGGAGTTCCTCCCTCTAGATATTGAAGAAATAGAGCTTGAAGCAGCAGTTCAAGATGAACTAGAGACACAAGAGGGAGATGCCCAAATAGGACCGGTTGCTTCAACACCTGCATTGGGAGAGTCCTCTACTCAAGTCCCACTTACAAAGCCGCAAAGTGGAGAAGTGCAAAAAGGGACTCTTCATAATATTGTTGAATCCATGAAGGGAAAATAAGTAGAGGTAGAAATTGATGATATTGGAATAGAATTTGATGAGACTCTATTGGAGAGGGATGTGCAAGAAAATATGCCTTTAGAAGAGGATACTGAACAAGTGTTGACAAAGGAGGATCAATGGGCGTTATTTGAAGAGGCTAAGAAGGATGCTGATGATCAAGAACTTGCTACAGCAATAGAGAAACAAAAGGTAATTGATGCCAAGACACAGGCTGATGCCATACTGCAACAGCAACACAAAGAAGCTAAATCAAAAGTTGATGAAATAGAGAAGTAGTAGAGGCAAAAAGAGCATGAGCTCAAGGTTAAGGAGGAGAATGATAAATTAGAATTGATACAAAAAATTCATGACCTTGAGGAAGAAAAGGCAAGACACCAAAGGGAGAGAGAAGTTTTGGTGGCTAAGCTAAAGCTTGCTGAAGAAGCTCAGAAAAGGAAAGAGGAAGCAAAAATATTGCAAAAGGAGAAAGAGGCCGAAGAACTGATCAAAAAGCAATGAGAGGAAAAAGAAGATGTAGAAAAGCTTAAAGCATTAGAGGAAGAAAGAAACCAAGAATTGGAGAAAGAAAGATTAGAAGAAGAAAGGTTGAAGGAGGAAGAAGATAAGAGAATACAAGAAAAAAAGGATAGAGAGGAAGCTAAAAAGCTGGCACAAACAAGTGTGGAACAAGAGCAACAACAAAAATAGAGGGTTGATTCTCAACTTCAAATAAATGTGCAACCTCCCTTAGCTACTGCCTCCTCTTCAACCATGATGACTGATACTCTAGGTGCTCCTACTTGGTTGAAATTAGATCTTCAAAAGAGAGCATTGACACCTTCTCGACCTCTCAATTGGGAGGATATGATGAAGGAGATTGAGAGATAAAGGCCTAAAAAGAAGGTCAAGATCCTAAATTCTACCAGGCTAACTGACAAAGGAGAAATTGTGGCTTAATTTGCTATACCCATGATAGACAAGGAGGTAGGAGACATGCAATTAACAGATTATCAGCTAGGCACTATGAATTTGGGGAGACCTACCATAGATCAGCAAATGAATTTAATTGATGTGGTAGCATCCTCAACCAAGTCAAGGATACTGAAGGATAAACAAAGGAAAGAAGAGCTTAAGGCTCAGTTAGATTAGTTGCATGTTTTTCTTAAAAGTGTTTCTGCTCCACGATCACAATAGGTTGCTACTATTGAGACCCCAGTTTTGCTGAGTAAGAAGGAAGTAGATGATTTGGTGCAAGTGAGGGGCAAGGCAAAAATGTTGGATCAATGGGTTAATAAATTGAATCAAGAAATAAACGAAGTGCTAGAAGACAGTTTTGGGGTTTACAAAGTGACTGAGGGACTGATAGAAGAAATGAATCAATATGTTAAAACATTGGAAGCACAAGAGGAAGAGTACAAGGGATACAACCATAAATTGAAAGAAGTCAATAAATTGCCTAAGACTACCCTTCTAGAACAATCGATACTTGAAGAATATAGTAAAGATTTCTTGAAAAAGACCTCTTGCATACTCTAGTTTAGATCAGATTTTCTATATAAACATAGAAATGAAGTTCAAGATTCTGCTAAGGATCTGAATGAACAATTTGAGGAGTTGGAGGCCATTATTGCTATTTTAGTAAACGTTAATGTACCATTAAAGGAAGTGTTATGCCTTGCATAACCACCCCATCTTTTGCCTTGGTCAAAATGGGTCCCCCTTGTTTTCCTTTATCTTTCATTTTGTTTTTTGAGTCTGTCGGAGTCGGAACTAGAGCTGAATCGGGTTTTGGAAGTTCTTTTGAGGCTTGTTTTTGGTTCTATCCTGATAGTCTTTTCTTTGCCTTTGTTTTTAGTCTTTAGTGGAAGCGGAGCCGGAGTGGGAATTGGGATGGTTGTTATCAAAATTTGCAAAATCAAAATCGGTTCTGATCCTGCCTCTGCTACTTTTTATTTGTTTATTTTTGTTTTGTCTCAGTTTTTGTGTTTTGTTTTATTAGGTTGGTCTTTTATTTAACTTTTTGTATTTTTTTTTGTTTTGTTTTTAGTTGTCGGACGCAGAGCTAGAATGGGAATTGAGTTTGGGAATTTTATGAATTTGAGATTCCATTTCCATTTTAGTTCCGCCCTCACCATTTTTTGTCGTTGACTTTTTTGATTGAAGTTGCGTTGCAGACCAGTGTTCGTTCTCTTATAGTTCTGACTCCGCCTTTACTGCATTTTAATGCATTAATGGTGGTTGTCAGTGTAGGGTGGTTGTCGGTGTAGGTAGAAATTCACATATTTACCTTTATTAAGGGTTAAAGCTGATCATTATTGTTATTATTACAAGTCTAAGAGGGTGAAGAGCAATAGCAGAGTTCATTTGAGCAAATTGATCGAGATAGAGAAGGGGTATTGTGTGCGAATCGACTCAATAAATTAGCGCGGGTTTGTTTGTGTTTGAGGTAGGTATTTTATCTTTGTTGTTTGTTGTTTATTTGCAGTTGTGTTCGTTGTGTTTTGCTTTATATCTGCTCGCGTATTCAATCATTTTGCTCTAAAGCAAATCTATGATCATCGATGTGATTGAATGAGCAGGTTCTTGTTTGGTCTTGTTTGTTTTAATTTAAATCTTTGTTTTCTTGTTTTATCATGTCGTTTCTTTCTATTTTTAGGTCACTTTCGCTTTCACATCTTAATCATGATTGTGTCGTGTTTGTTTTTGGTTTGTAGTAGATTAGATTAGATTAAAGGTTTTTAATGGCGTTTGTTAAATTAGGAATCTACAGTGAGGTAGATTAGAGATTTTACAGTGAGTTAGGGTAGATTGGATTTATTACTTGATTAGGGTTTTGTCATCTGGTAAAATGGAAAGGTTTAAACCTATGCCCTAGTTTTATTAGGTTTGTTAGATTAGGGTTTCGTTGGTCTCTGCAATTACTTTAATAAGATTTAAATAAATGGCCCTAAAGTGCCATTGTTCCCCACGGTCATATGAGTGTAGTGTTTTTAAAGCTCCTTTTCCATTTTATAGCAACCTAGGTCTAAATCATGAAGTTATATTGAAAATGAATAAATTTGATGATGTCATGATTAGCATAGGTGGAGGCGGGAACATAATAGATTATGGACCTAAGATTTTTGTTTTACAAAAATCATCAATTCCATTCTCATCCTGTTTCCGATTCTAAGTTTTAAAAGGTTTCCTTGAAGTATATGATAACTGGCGGAGGTGGGATTGGAACTGATCTTGAACTTAAGAATTTTGTTTGCGAAGGTTATCAATTCCATTTTCATCCCGTTTCTGGCTCCGCGTATAATGGAAAGTCTTTCTGCAAAGTAACAATGACCAAATCGGAGGCGGAGGCAAAGTGAAAATAGAATATGAAAAAAAGGAAAATTCGAAGAAAACCAAATCCATTTTTTGTTCCGATCCCGGTTCCGATAACTGTCGCGACTCCGACTCCGAGCCCGTTTGTTATTAGGTGAAGTTTCCATATTGGTTTTTGATCCGAGTCCGCTAGTTTTGTAAAAGAGATTGTTTTGAGCTTCTGTCTGGTTCTGACTCCGATATATGTGTAACAGGTATGTTTTAAAAGCATGTTTTATGATGATATCTAAAGATCTAATTAGAGGTTTGCTTGTAGGAGAATTGAAAGATGTCAGGAACATCAGGAGAGACTGATCGAAGGAATCAACTGGCTGGAACATCAAAGACAACACCAAAAATAAAGAAGGTGAAGCCAGAACAACTGCCTTATACATTGAGGTATGATCATAGGAATCCGGTGGTGAAAGTGAGCAAGGTGGAATCAGACTGGTCAGATATCACAGATACTAATCTGGGCCAGTATAGCTTTGAAGAATTACATGAAGAGACCTTTGCAGAAAGAGCAAACTTGATAGGGAGAACACAAAGGATTGTTGACTCCGGTCTTGCACATATCACTGTGTTTCCTTTATCAGTCTAGTGTCTAGAGTTGATATTGACAGTAGCCAGTACTTATAATTCTGCTACAAGATTATGCATGGATTCACAAAATAATATGATTATAGATCTTACTCCACAAATGTTCCAAAGCATATTTAATGTTCTTGATCCCAAGAACTTGGTGCAGTTAACTGAAGCAGAGGCATTGGAGAAATATAGCAAGCATAAAGATTCCAATAAGTCTCACTTAAACAAAAGATGGTTAAGCACAGAGAAGAAATCTTTAAGTAAGTTGGTAGACCAGCCAAAGAAGGCAGATTTCAAGAAGGAGATATCTGATTTGATATTAATGCTATCCAGAGTGTTTGGGAAGAGGGATGCCTTCCACTTCAAAGAAAGGATGTTTCATTTTATTCAAGTAATCTTTCAGGGTGATTACCAGTTTGATTGGTCAATGATTGTTTCTGATGCCATACATGATCAGCTCACAAGGGTTAGATAGACTAAATCTTTCTTCATGACTTCTTATGTGGTTTATGCTGTAGTAAGATTGGGGATTTTTCCAGGATTAAACAGAGTAGGTATAATGGGAGTCTTGGATGGGAAAAAGAAGGTATGGGAGCACTATGATCAATTATCTCTTCAGGTTGCCGAGACTCACTTCAGAAGAGTCAATGATGCATTTCTATATGTAGTTATCAACTAGTTGAGTGGAGATGTAGGATATAGATTAAGTCAAGAAGCCATGGCATTCATTTCTAAATGGGGAAGTTGGTATATCCAATACCCCAAATTTACATACTTCAAATTGTTTGGTTTTGAAGGTCATCCCCATTTGCTTCCAAGATGCTATAGTAACAGAATAGTGCTTATGGAGTTTGTGTATCAAGCCATTGGAGTTAATGCTAGGTTTGGGATCAAGCACAAGACAGGATGCCATAAATTTCCCATGACACTGGGTGAATATAATTGTCAACATTTGAAGGGAGCAAAGGTGGTTTGTAATGAGTTGGTACAATTGAAATTGGGATTGTATACAGCTCATAAGTATTTTGATCCAAGGGAGAAAATGCATGCTTTATTACATTCAGTGTTCACTAAACACTTTAATTTGTTAGAGGACTTTTGGTGTGATCGACATGATGAATATGACTTGAGGAAGAAGAATTATGAGATATTATCAGTCTCACTCATGTCAGAGCTTGGTATTAAAGAGAATATTCTTGACACTTTGGTGGATGATGGAATTGTATTAGATCCCTCATATGAAGCTTTGAACATTGGCACCAAAAACTTAGATCCAATAGACTAGAATGAGGAAGAAACAATTGATATTAAGAAATTGGAAGAACAGTTTTGGATAGAAGTGTACAATGGTTGATGATGAAAGCTCGAGCTCCTCAAGGACTAGTCCTTAAGAAGGGTAAAGGATACAAGAGGATTAAAAGAAAGACACCTTCCAAGGAGCCATTAGAATTCTTTCCTCCTGATGTTGAAGAAATAGAACTTGAGGTGGTCGATGAAGAAGAAGAGGCACCAGAGGGAGATGTTCCAATAGAATTTGTTGTGTCTACGCCAGCATTGGGTGAGTCATCCACACAAGCCCCACTCACAAGAAAGAAAAGTAAAGAGGTTAAAGAAGGAGTACTTTATGCCATGGCTGAAACTGATAAAGGAAAAGAAGTGGAGGAAGAATTGGTAGAAATTGAGACAGATTCAGATGAGACTCTATCAGAAATAGGTTTGCAAGAAAACATGCCTTTAGGGCATACTATTGAGCAGATTCTAACACAAAAAAAGCAATGGAAATAGTTTGAAGATGCTACAAAAGACTCTGATGCAAGGGCTGTAGCGGAGAAGCAAAAGCCAATGGAGGCAAAGTTACAAGCTAATGCTCTACTTCAACAACAACAATTAAAGGCAAAAGAAATTGAAACAAGGACAACAACTGATGAAATGGAGGAGCAAATGAGGCAACGAGAGCATGAGCTCAAGGTCAAGGCAAAAAATGATAAATTGGAATTGATACAGAAAATCCATGATCTTGAGGAGGAGAAAGCAAGAAACCGAAGGGAAAAGGAAGCCCTGGTTGCTAGACTGAAGCTTGCAGAGGAAGCTCAACAGAAAGAACAAGAAGCTGAAGCTCTAAGAAAGAAAAGAGATGCTGAAGAGCTAATAAAGAAATAGCAAGCTAAAGAAGAAAGGGAAAAGGAAGAGAAGCTCATAGCCTTAGAAATGGAAATGATAGAAAAGGAAGAATCAGAAAAGATAAGGAAAGAAAAAGAGACTGAAGAGCTAATTAGGAAGCAAAAGGAAGAAGATGCCGAAGCTGCAAAACTTAAAAGCTTTGGAGGCAAAACGGTTGGAAAGAGAGGCCTTAGAAAAAGAGAAATTAGAGAAGGATCAAATGGAAGAAGAGAGATTGAGAAAAGAAGAAGAAGACAAGAAAATACAGGAACAATGAGATAGAGAAGAGGCTGAGAAGTTGGTGCAGATGCATGTGCTGCAGGAACAACAAGAGAAAGAAAAGGTTGATTCTCAACCCGAGGTAAATATTCAGCCACCCTCTACAGTTGCCGCTTCCTCTTCCATGATGATGACTGCTCCCAGTGCTCCTGTATGGTTGAAGTTAGACTTGTAGAAGAGAGCCAGAACACCTCCTCAACCTCTTAATTAGGAGGACATGATAAAGGGAATTGAATAGGAAAGGCCCAAGAAGAAGGCTAAAATCTTACATTCTACTAGACTCATAGATAAAGGGGAGATAGTTGCTGAATGTGCCATGCCTATGACTGAAAAGGAGGTAGGGGATATGCAGCTCACAGACTATCAATTGAGTACGGTTAATTTGGGACGACCCACTAGAAATCAACAAATGAATCTGATTGATGTGGTGGCCTCAACAACTAAATCAAGAATGATGAAGGAAAAACAAAAGAAAGATGAGCTTAAGGCTCAATTGGAACAGTTACATTCATTCTTGAAGAGTGTCTCCTCTCCAAGGTCACAACAAGTTGCAGCCATTGAGACTCCTATTTTGTTAAGCAAAAAGGAGGTAGATGATTTGGTGCAAGTTAGAGGTAAGGCGGAGATGGTAGATAAATGGATAGACAAATTGAACCACGAGGTAGGTGAGGTTTTAACAAAAGGATTTGAAGCCTACAAAGAAGCAGAAGGAGTAACAAAAGAGATGCATCAATACATTGAGGCATCCGAAAAACTAGAAGAAGAGTATAAGGAATATAGTGAAAAGTTAGAAAAGATAAGTACATTGCCTCTAACTACTCTTCTAGAAGAATCTATACTTGAAGATGATAACAAAGATTTTGTAGAAAAGAATTCCCGCATACTTAAGTTTAGGACTGGCTTTTTGAGCAAGCATAAGGATGAGATTTAGGAAGCAATTAATAATTTAACTGAGCAGTTGGAAGAGTTGGAAGCAGTCATGGCTATAATAGTAGATGTGAATGTAATGACAAAAGATGGCATGCCTTTGAGTCAGGTTAGAGAGAAATGGAATGAAAGATTCCAAGGACTCATGTAGGAGAAAGATAATGGAGGAGACTTGGTTATAGATTGGCTTGTAGAAGTCAAAGAAGAAATAAAAGCTGCAGGGAGAGAATTGATCAAAGTTAAAAGTATGAAAGAGTTTGTTGCAGTTGAGTTGGATTGGATCAAATTTGAAGATGACTGGATTGATGGGCCAAATATGGATATGCTATAACAAGTCTTCACCAGTTATGATGAGTTCATGGTAGATCTGGCTTCACATGCATAAAAATATTGCATGCATCTTCTTCCTTGCATGTTGCATGCATGCAACATTGACAGTCTTGAGGGCGCATGACTTTTTTTCTTCTATTTCTATCTTCTATTTTTAGATCAAACTGAATGTATAATGTAAGGACTCAAGATTAAAGTTGATCTGAGTTTCCAAGAAAGTTGATTGTTCCTAAAAAGGTGGAAAGCCTAAAATAGAAGTGAAGTTCAAACTTCTTTTGTATAGCTATAAATACCAGATGGGTATCACATTGTAAGGGTCAGCTAATTAAGAATTGGATTGGCTTACCTAGTGCTAGGAGATAGAATTTTATAGAGTTTTGCAGAGATACATTGTACTAGATCTTTTCTTACAGTTAATAGAATTATAGATTTACGAAATATGGAGTTTACATTGAATTGTGTTGTTTGATAAGGTTAATGAGTTATAATCCATCTGAATGCCAGTGATTGTGTTGAAGCATGATAGTTTCTTATGTGATGAAAGTCATTAGAAGAAACCAGGTTTAAAGATTATCTTGTTAAATTGTCATTGAATTAAAGTTATTGAAGTCTGTTGATCTATAGTTTTGATGATGAATGAATGTGTGTTATTTTGAAATCTTGGAAATACTTGTGATATGTGAATAGTGGAATTGAATTAAGCACCTAAGATGTATACGATGGTACAATCATACTGTGGGTTGTATCATGCTATGGTTTTTGTGATTGGTTAAGAAAAAATTCATTGTTAAAAGTATATGTTTGGTTATTAGATAAATTTAATTCATACTTACTAGTTTACCCCTTTGTTCTATCTTTTTCTTTTATTTAAAATCCATTGATTTACAGGAACTATTTCGATAAAGAGAGTCATAGCTTGAATCCTTTGTTACCAGAGCAGGCCCCTTGAATATTACAGTTGCATGAACCAATTGAGTGACATCAGATAGTTGAGAACCAACTACCAGGACCTTGGGAGTTAGGCTACTACATGTTGTCTTCCTCTTTCAGGAGAAATAGAGTAAAAATATTTTGTTTTAATGTTGTTTGTGTCATTTTAACCATCAATAGGAAGGCCTACCTTTAAATCAAATAAAGGAGAAGTGGAATGAAAGGTGTCCAACAAAAATTGCTGAAGCCTTTGCAATTTTTTATTTACCTTCACGGTTGCGCCTTATTTTTCAAATGCTCACTGACCTCAGAGCGCTCCACGTGGCTTCCTCGCGAAGCTTTTCACTTTTCCTTTGCTTCGCTTTTTGACAATCTCGGTCTGCATGCCGCATGGCTCACTCTAGCTATTTTTTGACTTGGGCCCACCTCGTACTTTATTTTGCTCGGAGTGCTCCACGTGGCTCTCTCTCGAGGCTTTCTACTGGGCATCTTTTCAACTTTCTGCTGGGCTCCGTCTGAGCGAAACATGGCAATTTCTTTTGTGCTAGTTACCTTGGAATTGCCGCTAGACCTTTTGTACTCGCCTTTTGTTGCTTGTCCTCTCTTGTTGCTGTGTGGTTTTTCGTTCTATGTCGTGGCCTCACTGGCATGCTGCTGGCCGGTCGATGAATGTTGTGATGAATCGACTTGATCTGGGCCATCGGTCGCTACATGCGGGTTGCCCTTCTCTTGATGCATCTTCAGGCGATGGACTGGCCAATAAATATGGCCATGGTTTCTTTTATTTGGTTGTTGGTTAAGTTTTGCAAAAACTCCCGAGCATTGGGAAGAAGGCCTTTGTAATTGCTTTATTGAATTTGAAGACTCCAGACTGTGCCAAATAATTTTGGCCTTTCTGTTTATTCATGCATTTAATGAGACTGTTGTTCTATGCCATTATCTTGTTTTATTTCATGAATGCTTGTTCTTCAGCTTTCTATGATTTTTTCATAACTCAATAAATACAGACCATGTTTGTTTCAACTCTTCTGTGTTAGCTCAAATTTATGTTGAGATTATATTATGCAAAAGTGGAAGGTATTCTTGCAATTTAAGTGCTTTTGAGAAAATTATCTTAATTAATAGCAATTTAGTGGTTTGGGCCTTTGCATTCTGCACTATGCTCTAGTAAGGTTGTCTAAAGAATTTGGCACATCGCTTATAGTGTAAATTTTACATTCCTGCTATCTCTCTTACCTTTTACTTCACCCACTAAACGAAGAGCCGACTTCGGTAAAATCCTAGAGGTCACTTAGCTAGAGCACAATGTCCCCCATTAGCTAAGTTTCCTATAAGACTGCTGCTACATACAAAATACTGTGTCAATAGTTCTTTTTCTGGCACGCCCAGTGGGACTGCGAACTAACACGTTCGCCTAATCTTCATAAGTGTGTATGAGCCATCGGCCTGTAACCAGGTCACAGAGTGCAAGAGTCCTTGGCCAGCTTGTACCGCCTTTAGTTTCTGTGCACTTGAGAGGTTGCTGAGGTAGCCCTTCACCTCCTCTGTCTCCTCCTTCTCTGACATCACCTAATCCACCCACACCTATGGCTGCTAGAAATTACATAGCCTGGGACTTCGACAGTCCGTTAGTAGCACTTGTGCCTCCTGCAGTATGGGCCCCCATCCTTGTTTTCATTCTAAAAGCTATCCCTAAATATTCTGGGGATGAATCAAAGACACCAACAGAGCATCTGCAAGATTTAGCAGACGTATGTTTGGTACATGGCGTATCGAACAAAAATGTAGTCCTTAGATTGCTGGCCACCTCTTTCTAAGGGAAGGCATTAAACTGGTACATGATTTTACCGGCTAGTACTATTGCTACTTGGGACTAGCTCAAAACCCCATTTTATGAGCATTTTTCAAACGTTGGCGACAAGTCTTCGTTGTACCATCAACTGACAAATATAAAGTGAGCCCCTCATGAAGCTCTACCTGATTTCAATGCGAGGTTCCATTCAACGTGGCAGAGAGTGCCTATGGGCAGCCAACCACCTCCGGATCTAGCGTTCATGTTCTACCTAAAGTCGATCAATGATGATATCTCCATGATGTTACAAGCTCTGGGTGGAGACACTCTTCCTGATGCTTATGCCTTGGCTATCACCACAGAAAATAATCTGATCACTACAGGAAAGTTAGTACCGAGACCCATCATGCCATTGTTCCCCGAGTGCAACACTACAGAGGCTGAAGTTCCTTCCACCTGGACGCCTATGGCTCCTCCCCAATCTATGTATGTCTATCCTGGAAGTATTCTAAGCTTGGCCCCGATGGCAACCCCAATGGTAGCTCCTGTGTCTAATCCCATGGCTGCCAAGATGAACGAGATGAGAGAACAAATGCGGGCTATGACTAATGAATTGACTACTTTAAAGTGGTAGCAATACAGCTATCAAAAGCCGGCATAGAAAAATTACCACGGTGGAAAACCTCCGTACCAATCAAATCAGTGGCAGGATAGGTCACTTGGGAATACCTCAGCTCAACCAAGTAACCAGATGGTTCCGGTAACCCTTCCTATGTAGACTATTCATCCTAGTTTGAATAAGGAACTGGTGGTAGGACAAAACAATTTAGCCGAAGAGGCCAATTTATGGTGTTTTCCTTGCAATGATGCACATATGCTACGAAACTATCAGCGGGGAAATTTGCAACAACAAATCGTAGATCAACGTAGCCAAGGCAGCACACCCATTTCCAGCAACCCACCATATGCCTCTCAGCAAATGGACAATGCATTCCTCGCTGCTCAAATGCAAGGGATGTCCATCCAACAAGAGTTAGAAATTGTTCTAGACTAGACTCTCTTTTCTTGGATGGAAGTAGAAGAGTGCACCGTTTCTGAATGATATCCCTATAGATAAAATACCCCGAGTGTAATCGAACTATAATACGTGTTCTAAGCATAGGTTCACCATAGAGTTTATAGCCTTGCCTACCAATGCTATATCACAACCGATGCCTAGCCCAGCAACAGGCCTATTGCCAATCCCACCACAATTAGAGATGGCTATTCCTAGCTCTCTGAATCCACTTCCTCCGAAGGCAAAGGCTCCATCGACTACTTTTGTTGTTGCTAAACTGATAGACGTATCAACTGCAAAACCAATGATGACCGCAAGACCTAAAGAGCAAGCAATCATGACTCACCAGTCGAAAGCGCAATTCAACGTGGTGGAACAACTAAAGAAGTCATCTACCAACGCTTCTCTATGGGATTTCCTGGCTATTCTAGAGCAAAAGGTGCTGCTACAAAAGGCATTGTCAGATGAAGAGAATGTGAAGATTCTTAGTCACTCTAATGAAGAGGATGTATCCAAGCCGGACTTGGATAAAGTGCGAACAATTCAATCGAAAGAGAAGCTCGAATCCAGAAAGGAAAGTAAGCCTAAACCTAAGCCTTTTTTTCTAACACTGATTATTGGTGACAAACTACTACATAATTGTATGATCGACTCTGGTGCTAGCACCACTGTCATGCCAAAGTAAGTAGCTGATGCTTTGGGTCTAAAATATGAGCCTCTGAATAAAGGATTCATACAACTTGATGGAAATAAGGTTGATACTGTTGGGATAATCAAGGGATTACCTATGATTTTGTTTGCCTATCCTAGTATCATTGTAAATCAAGATACCATACTCATCGACATCCCTCCTCTTTTTGGGATATGTTTGTCTCGAGAGATCAGTGCAAATGTAGGAGGATATCTAGCGCTAGACTGGTCACACTTGATTCTGAGGACTAAGCATGGGGTTAAGATGAAACTATTGTCAGAAACTCTGCATTCTTAACATGTTACTGATGAAGCTCTGCTTAATTTTGAAGCACTTCAATCTCTCAAGAGGAAAGGTTTAATGTGGAATTTCTTGAAGAAGAGGAGGCTACTAGCTCTCGGATAGAAGACAAAGAAAATTTGTTGAATGAATTTATTGATACAGACCCTTTCGGGAATTACCATGCAACTGGCCTGAAAACCTATGTTATACATGAAGAGGGGAAGATCATGCCCAAAGTTACTAAAGAACCTGAAGATGAAGAATCATCAGAAATATGGACGTTATACTTTGATGGAGCCAGAAGTAGAGTAGGAGCTGGAGTGGGGATTTGTTTGATATCCCCGTCTGAAGAAAAGACTTTGAGGTCTTATTGCTTTCAGTTTATGTGTTCAAACAATGAAGCTAAGTATGAAGGTCGCATCCATGGTTTAAACTTTGCAGAACAAGTGGGTGCAAAGCAGATAAGTGTCTTTGGAGATTCAAAGCTAGTGGTCAACCAAGTCCATAGAACTTCTGCTGCAAAGAATGTCCATATGTGATCCTATTGACATAGAGTCTGGGATCTGATTGAAAACTTTGAGGCTTTCAATATTTAGGCTATTTTTAGGGAGATGAATTTTGAAGCCGACAAGATGGCAACTATAGGGGCTCAGTTCGAGCCGGCCTCTGAATTATTAAAAAATAAGCATGCAGTGAGGGTAGTTGTAAGACCTGCTATCCTCAATAATAATCAAGATTGGCAAGTGTTTGATAGTGATGCTCATATTGCATAATTCCTCCAGTCATCTGGAGAATTCACTGATCAACTGCAACCGAAGATCACCGAAGCTTACGGAGATCAAATCATCTAGTTGAAATCCAACAAGCTCTGGAGAGGCCTGGTCACTCTAGAAAGTCTGTTCAATTCTGATGATGCAACAAGAGACAAAAGGAAGCTTGTGGCTGACAAAGGCAATTACACCAATTTGCATATCGGGGAGGATAGAAAGCTCAAAGTCGGAAAAGAAGTTTTTCAGAAGAATAAGGACAGGCTAAGACATTTTTTCGAAGAATATCCGAGTGTAGTTGCCTGGTCATATGATGATCTTAAAGGATATGATCCTAGAATCATCGAGCATACAATTGAGTTGTTGGAAGGGGCGAAGCCAGTTCACCAGAGGCAAAGACCTGTAACCAAAAGATATAATCCCTCATGTCACAAGAGTTAAATAAGTTGATCGCATCCCGAATAGTGTTTTCGATCAAGCACAACACTTGGGTGTCAAACTTGGTACTGGTCCAGAATAAAAATGGGGATATACGCCTACGTGTAGACTTCCGAGATTTAAATAGAGCATCCTTAAAGGATCATTACCCCTTCCCTTCAATGGAGGTAATTCTATAAACTGTTGTTGGCTCCGAAATGTTTTCAATGTTGGATGGTTTTTTGGGCTATAACCAGATTTGGGTAAAGGAAGATGACCAATACAAAATAGCGTTCACCACAAAGTGGAGAATGTATGCATATGCTAAAATAATTTTTAGGCTCTCAAACACTGGAGCCACTTTTTAGAGAGCTATGGAAATTGCTTTTAAAGATTGATCCATAAGATTATACTCATCTATTTGGATGACTTAACAGTATTCTCAAAATCTGTTGATGATCATTTTGATCATTTGGAGCTTGTTTTCCAGAAGTGCCAAGAATTCAGGATTTCTTTAAACCCGAAGAAGTGTGTATTTAGAGTTCCCCAAGGAAAGTTTTTAGGGTATGTTGTCTCTAAGGAAGGCATTGCCATTGATCCAGAAAGAGTGCATACGATCTGGGAACTCTCGTTACCTGTCAACAAAAAGGGTGTGCAATCTTTCCTAGGTAAGGTCAATTTTATTAGCCAATTTATTACAGATTTTGTAGGTATTGTTCAACCTATTACCTTAATGCTCAAGAAGGATCAAATTTTCAAATGGATGACAGAAACCAGAAAATCTTTTGAGCTAATAAAGGAGGCTATTTCTTCCGCTCCTGTATTGGTGAACCCCGACCTATCAAAAGATTTTATTATGTATGTTTTTTGTGGTGGCAATAGTATTGCCATGGTGCTTATGCAGAAGGATGATGAAGATACAAGGGAATCTCTCATTGCCTTTTACTCACAAAATTTAAAAGAGTACGAAGTAAAGTATAACTTTGTAGAAAAGCAGGCCTTTGCCATTGTTAAGGGGCTTAAGAAGTTCTGGCATTTGATATCATCTAATAAGGTGATTGTTTGCATACTGCATCCTAGTGTGTGAGAGTATATCATGGAGGGAGAAATCACTGAGAAGAGAGCTAATTGGATCACCAAGATCTTAGAATGCGATATTGAAGTCAGACCTATCAAGACCATCAAGGGAAAAGGACTATGCGAGTATATCACTGAAAACAGTGAAGCAGTGATAGAGCTTGGAGCTTTGGAGCCTGTGTTAATAAACGAAGAGAATTCTTAGAGCAACTGGCTTGACAATAGAATAAACTATATGTAGACGGGAAGGTATCCGATTGATCTCCCATCCTTTAAAAGACATTTCTATCGCCTACATAATAGAAATTATGTTCCTTCTTGGAGGGTGTCCTGTTTAAAAGAAATTTTAATGGCATCCTGCTAAGATGTGTGAATGAGGAGCAAGCCAAGAAGATTTTAGATCAATACCATAATAGCCTTATCAGAGGACATTTTTCTGTAAGAACCACGATAATTAAAATTATATGTGCTGGTTATTTTTGGCCAACACTTTTTAATGATGTGTTCTCATTGATTAAGTCTTGCAAAGAATGTCAGTTTTATGTTGGAAGGAGACAGAATGCTACTATGCCTTTAAGACTTATAGTGGTAGAAGAACCTTTTGCTCAATGGGGTTTAGATTTCATTGGGATGATTAACCCTTTCTCTTTAGCTGGACATAGATGGATACTAACAACAACTGACTATTTTACTAGGTGGGTAGAAGCAGTGCCTTTAAAAAATACAATAGAATTGGAGATTGTTAATTTCCTTGAAGAACTGGTGGCCAGATTCGGCCCGCCTAAAACAATCATCTCTGATACAATAAGGGATTTTCTTAGCTCAAAGATGAGCCAGTTCACACTAAAATATGGAGTGTTTTTGAAGACCTCCTCTAACTACTATCCCTAGGGAAATGGTCTCGCAGAGTCTACTAACAAAAACCTCATCAGGTTGATCAAAAGGATAGGCTCGAAACATCAAAAAGACTAGCATAGGAACCTCTGGAGAATATTGTGGGTAGACCGGATTACACCCAAACGCATATTGAAGACATCTCCTTATGAGATGGTGTACGGGAAAGAGGCATTGCTGCCTATTGCCATGGAAATTCCTGCCCTACAGTTGCTTAAATCCCTAGAAATTGAACAAAAGAAAGCAATGGAAGTGAGGTTTTTTGAATTACTTGAGGTGCAGGAAAAAAGAGAGCACGCCCTGGAAGCGATGAATAGCCACCAATAAGTGGTAAAGAGATGGTTTGACAAAAAGGCTTCAAATCAAGGGTTGTAATGCGGAGATTTAGTTCTTAAATTTAATGAGTGCGGAGGAAAGCCTGGAAAACATGAAAAATTTGACAGTCTCTGGGAAGGGCCATTCAAAATTGCTCAGTGGAAACAGTTGAACTCTTTTGAGTTGGAAGACATGGAAGGAAATGCCCTGAGTATTCTAGTTAATGGAATACATCTTAAAAGATTTCATTAATTATGCCTGTGTGTTGTTTTTGTACATTTGTATATATGTAATTACTCTTCCCTGCTTAAAGTTTTGGATCCTGTCAGTGCAAGAAATGAAATGAAATGACAACAGTAATGCTAGAAATGAGAAAATATTGTAAATGGGCTAAGTCTTTTAAAAAAGATATATATTATATTTATATAGCCGAAGATTTACATTATAATTTTGGGGGCCAGAGGCCTGGTATCAATATTTACATATATCCGCTATAGAGTGGAACTTGAAACATAGAAAGGAAAAATTTGGGATCATCTTCATTCTCAAGTCAACCATGGGAAGGACCAGCAATCATGGCAAAAGGCAGCGCGAGATCAGGAAACACCATTCTTTCAAAATCTTCGTACCATTGAAGATTTTGGAATGGTTCAATATAGTGCACACGCATGAAAAAGTAGCAGCCTGTGCGAACCTTGGCACGATGCTCCTCGTGAGTCTCCAACTTGAACCCAAAATAGGAAGGGTTTGGTTGGAACAATGCCTCCATGTAGTTGTTGTAGGCAAATATTGTGAATCGAGGGAATTCCACGGTCAAATTGGGTCACATGCACAATCTGCTCCAAGCCTCCGAGGTAACGCCGAGGGAAGACTCGCTTTGTCAGCTTTAAAATTTTGCGTTTGGAAATGCTAATGTACAACAGCGAGGTGACAAAGTGAGAGAAAATATTAGTATTCACCCGATACTGCTCCTCATACTTCAGGCAGTTTTTGCCGATGACCCACTTGATTGCCTTCACATACAATAGGTTCTTCACACCTATCATGCGTTTTAGACGCCTGCATCTAATTTTGCCAAAGAAGGTAGCTTGAGTCTTTTTGCAGACAAGCCTTATTGGTGTTTCCATGTTATTTGCTTTTCTAGCTAAAATAAAATTTGCTAAGTCCTAAAGAAAGCTTGCTAAGCTAGGAGTGCTATAAAATTTCATGATTTTCTATGCTGCTAAGGGTCTTATTTATAGACTGGTTTAGGTTCACCAGCTGAGGAAAAATCATGATTAACGATTGGGCCCAAGTGTGTCGCATTGCCTCAATTTTGAGTGTTGCAGTGTGTGAGGTGATGGGAAAATGCAGGTATAGGTTGCAACTGGCTCTGCTGAGTTGCCACATCCATTCAAAGATAGGCCAGATATTGACACAAAGTGCCACTATCCCATCTGAATTGAGGCAAAATATTAGGGAAAGGGCTGTTGGGCGATGTGCCCTGTACGTACAATGAAATCGGTTAATACGAATAGCCTGCATAGGGGTGTTCGCATGGTTGCCTTGGTTCATCTTTTGAGAAAAATCAGGCTCCATCACATGCAAGAGGCTGTCCATTAAATGCTTGAGCATTTTGGCTAGTTGGTGATCCTTTCATATGAATGAAAGCTAGCGATGCATAATAGCAACTTGGTATGAATGACTAGCACGCACTCTTTTCAGCTGTCTTTCTCAAGAA
Source organism: Sequoiadendron giganteum (assembly GCA_007115665.2). NCBI lineage: Eukaryota > Viridiplantae > Streptophyta > Pinopsida > Cupressales > Cupressaceae > Sequoiadendron > Sequoiadendron giganteum. Next base: position 241,982,991 of record CM021104.1, on the reverse strand, counting down.
ATCGAAAAGGCAAGTTATGACATGTAGAGAAACATATTTATTGCAAAAGTTAACAAGGATTGAACAACTAAGGCATTCGCAAGAAGAAAGAAGTTTTCAGAAAAGCTAAGCCATTTGCAAAAGGTTTGCAAAAAGTTTTTGCGAATATAAAAATGGCCGAAATTACAGCGAACCCTTCACAGATCCTGGCTCTAGTAAAACTAAGTGAGAAAATGAAGAATGCACCCCGTGTGCAGCTTTACGATGGGGAGTCTTATGCCACTCCAGGCATACCTACGAAGCCTAACTGGCCTTTCACTCACCCGGTGAACCAGAATATATTGAGCACGGTTCCTCATAGAGATCAGGTAGTGGTTTTGGAGGATTGGGATAATGTCTTTGATCCTGAGTTATCTTGCAATCTTAAGAGCCTTAGCGAGGTTGCATGCGAAAAATGAAGCATATGACAGACCAATTTCACAAACAGCTATGGTTCTGTGGGCTCGCACAGTACATGGTTCCTTTGGTACACCCTTTCCCAGAGGTTGTGGTACCATGTGCGACACGTTTCAACCCGAACACATGGGTTATTAGCGACAAGGATTTCAGGGTAGCCATTAGCCCTGAGGCTATTCAAGATATGTTGTGCGTCTTGCTTCCCTTGACCTGTGAGGTTGAGATTTTTGAAGTGGAAAGAATGCAACAAAAGTGAGGAGAGCTCCAGTCAGGGCCATAATTTTATTGCTCCGAAATCAATCAGCCAACAAGTAGTTCAACACCACCCAAATTCCCTTTCAATTTGAAGGCTCTGAAAGGTGGGTCTTCCTCTATCGCTTCTATGCTGGCACTGGTGTGTGGCTTAGACTCGGACAAGAGCGTTTTTCAATTTCAGATGTGCCTCAGCTTTATATTGAAAAGAAATCACAAGGCTCCACTCCTAGACTTTGCAAGAGTTGTTAGTGATGGAATTTAGCAGCAATTATAGGAGTTTGGGGTCGGCTCTAAGTTCAGGTATTCATTTTTCCTGACTTACTTGATTTTGCACCAGGACCCGAATTACTTTTTGACATCCATGTTCTTGGCTATTTTTTATGAGGGTGGCTTAAAAAAACCGGTTTCGACATGGACCCTTGTCATGTCAAAAACCTTTGATTATTATGCATTTTTGGATTCATTCATAGCCCCGACTATAAGGGCTTTGGATAAAGTTGGCATAAATATGAACGAATGCATATCGCCCCAACAGAGGTCTTGGTTAGGGAAGCTAACTCTACCCTATAACTGGTTCTTTGGTGTGGATTTCACCATGCTTTGCATGCTAGGTTTTGTCCAGGAGCCTTTTAGACTTCCTTGTTTTTTTTTTGACAGAGTGTTGGCCTTGGAGGCAATGTGGCAACTATGTACCCTTGATGATGATTACTAGGGGGGACAACACTTAACCTCCTATTTGCTATTGCCAATTATGTTTGGTTCCATGATGCTGATTAAAAAAAGGACTTCAAAGATTGATACCTCATTGATTCTACTTTCAAAGTTGGGCCACCTCGGGTTGGTATTAATAGACGATTCCTGGAATTACAACCCTGGCAATAATTTATTGGGAGTTGACATCAAGATTCCGCATTCTCCTTGACCATTCTGGGACCTCTAGAGGAACGCCGAAGAGGAAAATTTAAGTAGATATGTTGGCCTTGAGTATTTGCCTACAATGGATGGTTGATCGCCATGGCTGAATTTTTACCACATTATGGGGAAGGTCAACCCATAGCTGAAGATCAACCCCTCCCTAGTCACCCAATTGAATAAGCTCGGGTGGGCGCCCGAGAAGATGCAAGCCTTCTAGGTATACTGGCAGGAGATTCTGGTAGCTGACAAGCTTCATGACGAAATAGCCCTTGATGAAAGATTTGATGAAATTTGGGAAAATAAACATCCGAATGTTGAAAGGTCTCCAAACCGCTCAGCATCCTTACAACAATATAGAAGAGAGGAGGCTACCGCATAATCTGAGGAGGAAGTAACTCAGAATCCCCCGCCATTGCTGGGAGACCAATGCATGAGAAGGACATTGGTAAGCAACCTGTGCAGGAGGAAGAGCTGCATGCACAAACATCGAAGCCACCCACCTCCTCTAAATCAACATGGAGGTAGGCAAGGACTACCAGTGGTAAAAGACGGGTCATTTTTGACCTTGATGATTTTCTGGAGGAGAAGCGACAACGAACCGTAGAATCTGGTGTGGAGGAGAAACAGTTGATGAAGGAAGTAGTCGACATGTCTACGGCTCTGCTTGAGCCTCAGGTAACTTTTCCTCCCTTTTCTCTCTCATCTATGTCTTTGGTCTCTCCTTTGTCTGCCCCTACTTTTTCATCTGCGCCAGTTCTCTCCGCCACTGGATTTTTTGAGCATTCCAGTCTCGCCCCTCCTGGTTTCCCACCTTTATCCTCTGCTTTCCATATCTTGCTCAATACACAATTTGGTGTAGGTACTAGGCGTATGGGCCAATAATTTTTATCTCCAAGGCCCAACCTTGTAGTTAGTGCATCTCCAGTCTTCCCTTACACTTCACTATTATCCCCTCCAAACAACCAATTCATCCCACCATTCTCCCTAGCTATTATAACATGACCCAGCAAGACTTCTGATGCATTGGATACACTGTCTTTCCTACTGGCCATCCCTCAGGAGTATCCTTTTGCTAGCGAACTGGGTATTCTGGCCCAAGAATATTTCTCATAAGTTGATGCAAATAAAATGCTTGCACCAACTGGATCAACAAAAGAAGACAAAAAGATGCAACTAGGCAGGCGGAGCCCCACTTGCAAACCGTATTCAATGAAAGTTGGAATTCCTTGATGTTTGTGAAGATCACTCCTAATGTGATCAAGGCGGTAGGTGAAATGCTGTCAGGTGATTATTTTGTGAATTTTGTCAGGTTAGACTTGCAGTAGGTCCAACCACGGGATAAGGTTGAGCTGATGGAGGAGACCCAAAAAAAAGTAACCACTGATTTTCTCAAGCTCAACCGGTAGGCGAAGAAGAAGGATGATCAGATTGCAGAGCTCAAGGGCAAAGTCGACATCTGGGTGAACAAATTTAAAGCCCAGGAGAATGAAATAAAGTGACTTGAGAAGGAGAGGAGTGCCTTCAAAAGTCAGATCAAGGAATTGCAGGATTTGAGTATGGAGATCATTTCAAGACTCCAGCAGGAGGTCGAGTAGAGCCGAGCAAACGAGGAGAAACTCCGTGCTAAGTTTGACCTGCTAACTGAGGGAATGAAAGAGCTCTGACAGAACACCACTGCCAAAATTACTGAAGTGAATGCCAACCTAGAGTTGGAAATTCAAAAAACTAAGCAGGTCGAATTGGCCTTGGCAAAAAAGGAAAAGGAAGTTCTCACTCTGAAGGACTAGTTGGCAGCACTGGACAAAAGCTTGTTTGAGGTAAAGGTGAGTTTGAGTAGTAGAGAGGTAGAATTGGCTACCCTAAAGACCCAACCCCTTGTGCCCTAGATGAGCTCGTTGGAAATTACCAAAGAGTTGCATGCATCATACTGGGACAAGGTGAAGGCTTTGTGCCTTACTCTTCAGCCCACCTTAAAGTTTATGGTGCAAGCGGCTAGCCTCTGTGGGATAGTGAGTGAATTGATACAACAGGTTCAGGAGTTAACTTCTAACAAGGTTCCAGAGGCTAGAATTTTATTGGGTAAGTTGTATACTACTTTAGATGAAGCATTGAGTGGCATGGGTATTAATGACCAAACGACAACAACTTTGGGTGCGAGTAGCCTCATCTCCATGCATGAGGCCGTTCAACAGGTAGCAGATTGCAGAGCTCGGTTAAATCAAGTTACCAGTGATATGCGGGCGAAGTTTTCCCGCTTGACTCAGAGAGGCCTCCCTTCGCCTTTCATTGCGGACCAGGCAGTAGTGGGTGTGGAGTATATTGTTGCAATGATCAAAGAGAAGAAGCAGGACCTTTCTGTCTTCCAGACCTTTGATCAATCTTTGACTGCCAAAGAAATCGAGGGAATTGTGCATCAACTAACGCAACTTTTCTTCCAATTGGAATAGAAACAAAAGCATCAGGCGGATTTCCCTTCAAAGCAATTATTGATCTCAGGCTGGCTCATGAGCATTTGCAAACTCTCTCTGCACCATCAAATGAAGTATGGACCAATCTGTAGGCCGCCCTCTCGAGGTTGTGAGCATTTTTGATGTTGAACCAAAGTTTCTGGGGTTCTCCATTCCATGAGCGAAAATCCCCTATGAGTCACCAAATTATCCAACAAAAACCGTTGAAGCCTTTGTAGTTTTTTATTTACCTTCGCGGCTATGCCTTATTTTTCAAATGCTCACTGACCTCGGAGTGCTCCACGTGGCTTCCTCGCGAAGCTTTTCACTTTTCCTTCGCTTTGCTTTTCAACAATCTCCATCTCCATGTCGAGTGGCTCACTCTAACTATTTTTCGAGTTGGGCCTGCCTCGTACTTTATTTTTCTCAGAGTGCTCTATGTGGCTCTCTCTCGAGGCTTTCTGTTGGGCATCTTTTTGACTTTCTGCCAGGCTCCGTCTGAGCGACACGTGGTGATTTCTTCTATGCCAGTTACCTTGGAATTGCCATTGGACCTTTTGTACTCGCCTGTTGCCACTTGTCCTTTCCTGTTGCTACATGGTTTTTTGTTCTATGTCGTGGCCTTGCTGGCATGTTGCTGGCTGATCGATGATTGCTATGATGGCTCAACTTGATCTGGGCCGTCGATATTTGCATGTGGGTTGCTCTTCTCTTGATGCATCTTTAGGCGGTGGACTGGCCAATAAATATGGCCATGGTTTCTTTTATTTGGTTGCTGGTTAAGTTTTGCAAAAACTCCCGAGCATTGGGAAGAAGGCCTTTGTAATTGCTTTATTGAATTTGAAGACTTCAGACTATGCCAAACAATTTCAGCCTTTCTGTTTATTCATGCATTTAATGAGACTGTTGTTTTGTGCCGTTATCTTGTTTTATTTCATGAATGCCTGTTCTTCAGCTTTCTATGATTTTTCCATAACTCGATAAATACAGACCATGTTTATTTCAACTCTTCTATGTTAGCTCAAAGTTACGTTGAGATTATGTTATGCAAAAGTGGAAGGTATTCTTGCGATTTAAGTGCTTTTGAGAAAATTATCTTAATTAATAGCAATTTAGTGGTTCAGGCCTTTGCATTCTGCACTGTGCTCTAGTAAGGTTGTCTAAAGACTTTGGCGCATCACTTGTAGTGTAAATTTTACATTCCTGCTATCTCTCTTACCTTTTACTTCACCCACTAAATGAAGAGCCAGCTTCGGTAAAATCCTGGAGGTCACTTAGCTAGAGCACAATGTCCCCCATTAGCTAAGTTTCCCATAAGACTGCTGCTAAATGCAAAATACTATGTCAACAAAAGGTTTAAAGAGGTTATGCAGAGAGGACATGATGGTGAAGATGTGTTGATAGATCGATTGATGGACATCAAAGAAGAGATAAGGGTAGCTAAGAGAGAGTTGACAAAGCTGAAGGATATGAGAGGGTTTGCTACAACGGAGTTGGAAAGAATTAAGTTTGAAGACAACTGGGTGGATGGGCTGGAATTGGACATGCTACAACAAGTCTTCTCCAGTTTTGATGAGTACATTTCATAACAAACTTCGCATGCATAAATCTCATGCATGCATGGCTTTCTTCTCTTCTTTGCATGTTGCATGCAGCACTGGCAGTTTTTGAAGTGTGTGGCTTTCTTCTCTCCTATTCTCTTTTCTACCAGTTTAACTGAGTTTCCAAAGATAACTATAATCGCTAAAAGGGTGGGTCGACTTCAAATAGAAGAGGACTTCAGATTTTGTATATCTATAAATATCATATTGTAAGGGTCGGTTGATAGAGAATAGAATTGGCCACCTGATATTAGGAGATATAATTTTTCATAGTTGTTACAGAGATGCATTGTTACTTCATTTTTATAGTTAAATAAAATTATAGGTTTATGCAATATGGTGTCAGAATTAAGTTTTACTTGATAAGGTTGATAAGTTATAATCTATATGTATGCCAGTGATTGTGCTTAAGCATAAGAGTTTCTTTTGTGATGAAAATCCTTAGAAGGAACCAGACTTAAGGATTATCTTGTTAGATTAACAGTGAATTGAATTTGTTGAAGTTTGTTGATCTGTGATCTTGGCAATGAATGAATGTATATTCTTTTGAATCTTTGAAGTAGTTGTGATATGCGAATTGTGATGTTAAAATAAGCACCTTAGATGCATGCAATAGATGGATTATTTTTTAAATTGTGTCATACTTTAGTTTTCTTGATCTATTTGAAAAAAATCATCGTTGAAGATATATGTCTGGATGCTAGATAAGTTTGATTCATGTTTACTGATTTACCCTCTGATCTATCTTTTTCTTTTTATTTAAAAACCCTTTTCTTTATAAAAATAGCTCAATGAATAAGTCATTGCTTGTATTCTTAGTTACCAGCACAAGCCCCTTGAACATTACAATTGAATGGACCGATTGAGTGACACCAGACAGTTGAGAACCAACTACCAGGACCTTGGGAGTTAGGCTACTATATGTTGTCTTTCTTTTTCAGGAGAAATAGAGTAGAAATATTTTGTTTAAGCGTTATTTGTGTCGTTTTCACCATCAACAAGAGGGTCAGGCATCGGTATAAAAAAATGGAGTGTTGTGATTTCCAGAATGAGATATTGTTGATGCTATTGTGTTTGACAGAACAAGAAGGGACAACAAACCACTATTCCAAACATAAGAGGAAGCTACAATGGCACTCAGGGGGTCAGCCTTTAGTGAGGAATGTGATGCCTTAGCCATTTGGTCATTATCTTTAGGATCTAGGAAGCCAATTTTTGCAGATCCAATTGATTTTAGTGCACAATTGGTAGTAAGTAGAGTTGCTGATACCCCAACATTGGAGGCAACAAATATGGTAGTGAATGTTGCCAAATTTACTAGAGCAATAGTTGAAGACCTCAGTAGGGATAGTTATATGCATAGAAGCAAGTATAATGACCTTATTGATGAATACAACAAGAGTCAACAAATGTTTTTTGAGTTAGAAACTGAGTTAGCACTTTGGAAGCAACAAGTAGAAACATTGAGATCTCAAGGACAAGCTAGCTCGAGTCATGCTACCTCTACCTTTCCAGTAGAAAAATCCCAACCTCTTTCTCGACCTGAGCAATCTTTAACAATTGTACCATATAATTTGGGTTAGGATCCACTTTTAGTTAAGGGAGCAAGCACTTCAAGTGCGACTCCATCTAATGAGCCTACATAGATACAACTACTTCAACAAATAGAGGCATACAAACAATTGCTTGAGCGAGCTCAAAACATTATGTTTGAAAACAATTCAAGGATTGTTAAGACTATTTTGAAACAACTAAACAAAAGGATTCAAAGTAGATTAAATAGTGTTCATGCAAATTACTCTTTGATGCTGCAAGCAATAAATTTATTTCAAAGAGATAGGGAGTTGGCTATGCCACTATTGGATAAATGGACTCCTAAGGCTGAGAAATTGAAATTCATGGTGATTGGAGCCAAGCAGCAACAAGACATGTACCAGAAGGTGATCCCAACATACCAATTTTTTAATGGGATTATGAAGCAGAAGTTTTAGGAATATGTTGCCCCACTGGAGATGAAGATCAGAGAGTTGAAGGATAAATATGATGAGGTAGATTTAACACTATTGCTAGATATCCAACATACTTATGATGAGGTAAAACCTCTACAAGTTTGGAAGGACCAAATGGATAGAACCATTGCTTCCCAAGTAGCTCTCATTTATGAAAATTTTGATATTAATATACTTAAGGATGCTCTTGTGAAAATGTCTTTCATTATAAATTTCTTGGAAGATTTTGATAAAGAATCAACTTCAGTCATGGTGAAGTATGCTTCATACAAAGAAAATATTTATGGGATCATCGGTTTTGATTGGCCTTTAGATACAAAGTTTGAATTGTGGAAGAATATCTTCATTGATGACTTTGTACTATAAGCATTAGTATGGAGAATATATTTACTTGGTCTAGTATAATATAGGTTTGGCCTAAGAATTTGCAAATGCATAAACATATGTTTCTCCTAGTTCAAGGCATAATCAATAAATGTTGACTTGGATTGTTTCTGAGCTAGATTATGAGTCATCTCTTCATCCTCTTGGGCACTTTCATCATGTTGTTAATAAGGACAATGTGTTGTAATGGTTAAAAATATGCTTCTCTCCAACAAGATACCTTTTGGAAGGCGGGATTTTCTTCTCCAGTGAGTGAAAATAGTTTTGTCTTATATGTTTTACCCCTGACTGAAAGTGAAAATATAACCTCAATGAGAATATGTATATTGTAGTCAAATGAAATTGTGATATGTGTACATCTTGGCCTAAAGCTTGTTTTTATCCCTTATTCTATATAAGGGAATTTAGGACCAGTGTGGGGGGTCTTTTGATGAATTCAAGATTTAAGAATGCAAAGCGGTGACACAAAGAACATAAATACTAATCCATGTCTTAGGTCTGGGTCAAATAGGTGAATTTTTTCAATTATGGGGTTTCTGAATATGTCTAAATTGAATATGATAAGCGTTTAAGCTTATTTTCTCTCCAATTGTAATACCTCACATGAATTGTTAATGAGAAGTTGATCAAGGATCATTTTTATTGATTTCTATTGTTATTTATATTGGAATACACTTTAATTTTAGCTATGGTTCAAAGAATTAGTTAAATGCTTTGGTTAATGTGTGAGTTCATATGGGTATTGAGTGGATCTATAAGTAGTGATGGAATTCAGGTATTGATATATGAATTGTAATGCAATTCATGAAGATCTTGGCATGTTTAGAATGAAATTTTCCTTGTAGTTCAATTTTCTTTTCTTTGACTCTGTGTTCTAGGATATGACATCGATCTTTAAATATTAGATGTATTGAGCTCATGTTCCTGGTATTTGAATCTAAGACAATCATTCATAAATAAACTCTTTATCGACATATCTTTGTTATATTTAGATTCTTAGCTTTTAGATGTTTAATCTTCAAAGGAAGCACCAATTTCTTGAAGGATTTCATCTATTTATCAACAAATGAGAACATGTATGTTATTATGCAATGTGTAATTAAATTGTGCATCAAGTTTATAAGTAACACATTGTGGGATCACCCTCCCAAGTCCTACAAAGCCTGAAGTGTAGGAGGGAAGCATTTATGCTTCTTCTCGTTAGTTAGCCAATCATTTCCTTGACATTATATAATTAAGCTTGGCAATCTCATAGGTTATTTGTGAAATCTTCTTAGCTCTTTAAAAACACCAACAAAATGGTGAATCTGCTAGGGACCTACTAAATTCAAAGTTGCTAAGTGCAGATTTGCTACAGTTAGAGTTAATAATTTTGTTATTCTTTGTGAAGGAAGAATAATTTGTCCAATTTTAGTCTACACATCAAATTCTATTCAATTTTGTCAAATTGTGCAGGTTATATTTATAATCTTCTTTGAGGTCACTAATACCAAGTCAAATTATAATTAATTTTTATTTCCCAATATACTGGGTGGAAAATTTGAAGTTTCTCATACAAATACAAAGATAAAATCTCGAGGAGAACCCAAGAAGGAGCATCCTGACGTGTTATCAAGCACCATGAGGAAGATCAAAAGTTATGAAAAGAAAACTACTAAGCAGAAGTTGGAGCTTGAGTTTGCAAAGGGTAAGAAACCATTATGGGTTAAGAAACCTACCGAATCTGGTAAGTCTATTGAATCCCTTGTTGGAGCATCACTTACTTTAAATAATGAAGTAGATAGTGCTAGTACTCATGAAAATCCATATGGGAATGAAGTACCTAAGGAAGATCAAGGCAGTTTTCCTATTGAACAAGTATTTGATAATGAGCTTGGTATATCTAGAGAAGAAGATAGGTGGGAATTCTAGGAAAGAAGTAAGGAGTTCATAGAACCTCCAACCCCTCGAGTTAGGTCTATTTTCCATGGAGGGAATTTCAAACCAATAGGAGAACCTCCCAATATAGAAATGCACCTTGCACATAAGGAAGACCCATTTGAACAAAAGTTCCATACCCCTGCACCCAGTGAGTCTGGAGATCTCTTAGAAAATGAGGAAGATATAGATAAAGACATGAAGGCCTTAGAGGAGGAAGAGTTCTGACTTGCTAAGGAAGAATAAAATAGACTCAAGGGGTTGAAGGAGAAAGAGGATAGAATTAGAACCAAGCAACTTGAGAGGGATGTTAGGAGACTAAAAATTGAAAATATGAGAGAGGATGTTGTCAGGCATAAAGCCTTTGAAGAGAAGGTAGCTAAATTAGCTGCTGAGATCCCTAAGATAATTGTTCATATGGGAACCTATGTTGCTAGTACATATGCAACAAGTGTAGCAACTACCAAAACCTCTGATCCTCTGGCCATTGCTAAGAAGATGTCCTTTGTAGATCATGGGAAGAAGCCCATTGACCAGACCAAGCAAAGTACCTTCAATACATTCACTCCCAATACCAATACAAATACCCACACTTCATTTTCCAAAACTCCCATCAATAGCCCTAAAATTGATCTCGCTCTATCTATTGCACCCCCAAATCCCGAGCTCTTGAAATTGCAGCTGGTAAATGAGAAATTGTAGGAAGACTTGAAGAAGGCCAAAATAGAAGCTGCTAATGCATAAATGGCTAGGAAGATTGCTTTCCTTAAAATTTCTATACCAACTCTCGAACCTTCAAGCTTTGGAGAAAATAATAGTGAGTTTCAAAAGAAGAAGTCTAAAGGACATACCCCTAGCAGAGGTGGTGGTGGAGATCAGGGTGGTGGAGGTGGAGGAGGTAATAAGAATAGAAATTATTACTCTGAAGATGATGAGGGAAGCAAGAAAAAGGGTGGTAGTAATGGTGGAAATGGAAGAAGTAGGACATGCGATAAATCTGACAATAAAGGAGATGATGAGCAAACAAATTCTCATAGAGATAGAAATACTAGAAGACCACCCCATACTGATAGGTATAGGAAATTGTGCTTTGATAACATCCTAGGGTACCCAAATATTGTCCTTGATAATTCAAGTAAGCATCTCCCTAAGTTTACTAGTAATAATTCTTTTAGTGGTTATCATTTGAAAGCCTTCTAGAGATTTGTGGAAGATTTTGAACTATGGGATGATGTTTCCATGAAATAATTTATGCAATCCTTGAAAGGATATGCAAGATATTGGTATAGGGGGTTGCGTGATGCAAGTATTGATTCTAAAGAAAAATTTTACATAATTTTCAAAGAACAGTATGGGGATCAGATTGATCCTAGGTTTAGGTTGAATGATTTCAACAATATCACAAAAGGGCATAATGAAATGGCAATCGAGTTAAATGCAAGGTTCTAGACAGCTATGCTTAGAGTCCCTACCTATTTGAGGCCAAATGAAAATGCCTTTCTAGTGGTGTATTACAATGCATATGATTATAAGATGTGTTATTTGGTCCGAGACAAGAAACCACAACACCTAAGAGAAGCCTACAAAATGGCTGTCAATATTGAAAACAACAAAAGAGCATTAGGTAAAGTGGGAAGAAGGGAGGACCCTAAAGCTTCTAAAAATCTTAGAGTTCAAAATGAAAAGGCTGGTAAAAGTTCAACTCTTGATGAAAAGTTAGATCAGGTTCTCAGTTTGTTACAAAAGGTAGTGAAGAATGAAAAGCCTCAATTCTAGAGGAATGAAAGGCCACCAAGGATACATGACTATCCATATCATACCAACTAGCATAATGGAAAGCCGGTTAACAAAAATCAAAAAAATGTTCAAGGTACACCTGACCCTTTGCAAAAAAATTCCGCCAATGTTGTTGATGACTTGCCATGGTGTGAAGTGTGCCAAATTCCTGACTCATCACAACAATGTGATGTTGCAAGATCCTTAGAAGATACTCAATATGATCAAGGAGGATCAAATTATCCTCATGCCCATGACCAGATGGAAAATGCATTTATGACCAAATCAGACCTTAACTACATTGAATATTCTTCTAGTTATGATGTTGATGTGAATGATGTGGATACGCAAAGGAAAGAAGACAGTGTGCATCATCAATAAGTATTCTCAGATGAAGAGGGAGAAAATGATTGCACTATTTATACTCTTGAGTTAGATAATGTTTCTTTGAGGAGACCTTCCAATGAAGAAATCGAAAAGTATATAGTTTCCTTGGCTGCTCAAGCAAGAAGCAACCTTCAGTTGAGAAACAAAACTATAAGTGGCAACCAGGGTAACCCTGGCAGTATTTTTGTCAAGAAAAATAATGCAGAAAATAAGGGGATTGGGACAAAAAATAAGAGGGAAGATAAAGACCAAAGAAGGTAATGAAATAAGAATTTGGGCTAATAAGAATAGTAAGGCCAAGATTGATGGTGATTCTGTTCCCCAGGCTGTAAATTCCAAGGACCTCAAGCTGAGTGCTGAAAATAGAAAAAACCAAGATGATATGGTAATTCCTAAAGACTTGATACTCTCTGAATTATCCTCATATTCTCCTATAGATATGTTCCAAGTGTTGTCTCAAGTGAGAGTTATAGTTCCACTATTAGAAATGATGAGAATTGAGGAGCATAAGGATAAGACAATTACTTTCATCAATAGTGTTGCCATGGGTGGTAAGGATAAGATGGTCATTGACCAACCTGAATCAAGTAAAAGACAAGAATGCAGAGGTGCAAATAGTGATAAATAAAAACCCTAAAATATATTTAGGAACTACTATTACTGCACACACAAGCCAAGTTAATCCTTTCTTTTTGAGCTTGATCATTGATGGGAAATTGATTAGGAACTGTATGATTGATTTAGGGGCCTCAAATAATGTGATGCTAGTAAAGATCATGGAAGAAATGGGTCTGAAGGTTGATAACACTTATGGGAAGTGTTATGCTATGGATTCGAGAGAGGTCCCTATTATAGGAGTAATTAACAAAGTTCCATACAAATTTGAAACATTCCCTAAAAAATAATTATTTATGAGCATCATAGTGGTAGACATCCCACCAATCTATGGGATGTTATTATCAAGACAGTGGAGTGCTTCCATGGGTGGGATTATATAGTGTGATATATCATTTCCTACTTTTTTCTATTGACTAGAAGGATGTCAAGATTGCAAGGGAACCAAGAATCCATGACATGATTGAATATGTGGAGGAACCAAAAGAGCCACTGAGGATCAATTTTGTAGATACTGGTCTAGACACTTTTCGTGTTGAGGAAGAAGTGCCAGAAGAAGAGAGAAAGCCTGCACCAATTTTTCAAGACATTTCTGATGGCCCACAAGGAGATGCCCTTTGGACTATGTACTTTTATGGAGCCTGTTCCAAGGAGGGATCTAGTGTAGGAGTTGTCTTGACTTCACCACAAGGTAAGACCTTCAAGTATTATTTCTTGTTAAAATTTACTTGTACCAATAATGTGGCCGAGTATGAAGTTCTATTGCTGGGTCTTAAGATAGCTTCTAAACATGGTATGAACAAGCTAAAAGTTTTAGGCGACTCTAAGTTGGTGGTATCCCAAATTAGGTCTAAATTTGTTGCCAAGGATAAAAAGCTTAAGCAATATAGGAATGCTATATGGGATATGATTGAAGCCTTTGATGCTTTTAATATAGATTAGACAGAAAGAGATAAGAATGTAAAAGCAAACCTGTTAGAAAACATTGCTATCAGATTAGATGATGTAACCTTTGATGGTGTTTCAAAAATAGAGGTACAGACCCGACTTACAGTGCTAGATAACATTTGCAACTGGAAAGTGTTCGATGATGACAATGATGTCCTTATATTTTTGCACTGTATTGATGAATATGAGAGCCAAGAAATTGATTTTGGTTTATTGGTAGTAGAAGTCGATGGAAAATAAAATTTACTTGGTAATGAGATAATCTAGTTGAAGACTAATAAGATTCTCAAAGGACTAGTTGCTTTAGAAAGGGTCTTTAATGGACTTGACAAAGCAAATGTAAAGCAAGCATCTGCCCATAAAGAAGATTTGGAAGAAATCAATTTGGGAACCAAAAATTCTCCAAAACTGGTGTACATAGGGAAGAGGATAAAGCCACATGTTAGAACTATGTTTATTGCTCTCTTGAGGAAGTATATACATGTGTTTCCATGGTTGTATAATGACTTGAAGGCTTATAGGGAAGATATTTTCCAACATGAGATACCACTGAAGCTTGATGCAAATCCTTTTAGGAAAAAATAGAGGCCAATCAATCCTAGTTTTCATCTTGAACGTGTAGCAACAATTGATAAGATCTCACGACCGAAGAATGTCAAAGGAATTCAATCCTTCTTTGGTCAAATTAATTTACTAAGGAGGTTTGTCACAAATTTCGTAGAAATTTCTAGGAAAATATCAAAGATGTTAAAGAAGAATGAGAAGGTGAATTGGTCTAAAGAACCAGTACAAGCTTTCCAAGCCATAAAACAAGCCATTAAGGAGGAACCTATCCTTAAGTCACCTAATTATTCACTGCCTTTTCAATTATTCACATTTGTATCATTTCACACTGTTGTTGGGGTGCTCTTATAGAAAAATGATGAAGGATATGAAACCAATTTATTTCTTTAGCAAATCACTACAATCAACTGAGTTAAAATATGATTTGATAGAAAAACAAGCTTATGCTTTGGTGAAGGCAGTGAAATTTTTTAGACCTTACCTCATAGGAGTCAGGATAGTAGCATATGTGCCAAGTGCAATGGTTAAAGATATTTTCACACTATAAGAGACTATAGGGAGGAGGTGCAGGTGGATTAATAGAATCCAAGAATTCAACATAGATATCCAGATCACCAAGTTGGTTTGAGGCCAAGGTCTTGCAAGATTAATGCCTGAAACTAACTTAGAAGCTAATCAAATTAATCAGTTTGATCATTTGGAAATATCTCCCATCTGTGATGTCCAAACATGTCAATGGTATGAAAATATTGTGAATTATTTAAAAACTATGCAATGCCTAGAAGGTATGATAGAGAATGAAAAGAGAACTTTAAAGTTGCAATCTGTCAGATATGTGATTATTGAAAATGAGTTATGGTGGAGAAATCCAAGTGGAGTCCTATTAATATGTGTGAATATTTCACAAGCTTTGAAATTGTTGAATGAGATGCATAATGGAGTATGTGGAGGACATTATATGGCAAAAAATACTGCTCACAATATCATCAGATATGGTTTTTGGTTTCCCACATTGTTCAAAGATGCAAATAATTTGGTAAGGACATGCGATGCTTGTCAAAAAAATTCTAGAAAATTGAAGTTCTCAGGTAATTTACCTTTGAGACTTGTCACAGTCTAAGCTCCTTTCCAACAGTGGGGGATTGATTTTATTTGAGATATAGTAGAAAAATCAAGTGGAGGACACTCATGGATTTTAATGGTACCAGATTATTTCACCAAGTGGGTTGAAGCCATTCCCACCAAAAGAGAAACTAGGAAAGTTGTCACTAATTTTATGTTGAAGAATATCTTAATTAGATTTGGTGTCCTTGAAAATATTGTCTTAGATAAAGCAATGTGTTTCTGGTATGAGGAATTTATTGATTTTTGTGATAGAAATGGAATACAAGTCTCATATTCTATTCCATATCATCCTCAAGGAAATGGCCAAGCTGAGTCAAGCAACAAAATATTGGTGAAGATTATCAAGAGAATTGTTGAGAAAAATAAATGAGCATGGGAATCCAAGTTGAAGTTAGCTTTATGGGCAAATAGAGCGATTATGAAGAAATCCACTGGTCATGCACCTTTCGATCTTGTGTATAGTATTTTAGCAAGATTGCAACAAAATAATTTATTGAAAATGTATAAGTTTGTACAAGAGTAAGATGATGACATTGGTGATAAAATGCAGTTCATAATCGATGCTTTAACTGAACTGGATGAAACTAGGAGGGAGGCCCATAAGAAGAACACAAAGTTGTAGCTTCAAGTAAATAATTTTTATGTCAAAAGGACCAATGAAAGAAAATTTGAAGTTGGTAACATGGTTTTAATGTGGAATGCAAGAATGGAGGATAAAGGTAAACATGGGAAATTTGATCCTTTGTGGTTAGGCCCATACTTAATTGCTGATATGCATGGAGAAGACTCATATTTCTTGTAGTCCTTGACAAGTGACATTCTAGAGCTGCTAGTACATGGATAGTTATTGAAACCCTATTTCTCTTGAAATAGGTTATCTTTCCATGTACATCATATAGTCTTGTAACTAATGTATATAGGTTCGGTGTGTTTGCTTCCTGTCGTGTCTGCTTGTCTTGTTCGAGAAAGCTCTTGGGTTTCTTTTTTGTTTCTCTATGTCGGTCTACTTCACTAGATGATTTGAATTCTTGCCATACCCACTAGGGGTATGAATCCTCTAGTAGGAGCCACTAGTAGAGCTTTTGAAATTTGGAAAATTTTGGTTGGTTCCATACGGTTTCATGGCTTGTGCATTCTTATCTAGGAATGGGGTTTAGGGTTTTAGTTCTAAAAGCCTTTGCTTAAAATTTTCACTTAGTCTTATGCCTTGGTACTTTAATTTTTCATTGACCTGTTATATCTAGTCATCGGTGATCTTAGTCATAACTTGAGTCATCTGAGCGATTATCTTTACTGGCCCCTTTACCTTGGCCTATCGGTCTTGTCATGCCTCAATATTGTTTTAATTTTTCCTAGGTCCAATGAAATATTTCCTCAAAAGACTTATGTCTTAAGAATTTAATTCTTGAGGGTCATAATATCATTGATCTAGTTGTGGTCCCATTTTAAAACTATCTTTCATGCACGTGCAGTTTGCTTTGACCGTCAGATTTAGATTTTCAATCTATGTCATTCCCTGCTAGCCTTGACGTATTAAAATAATGGTCTAAATATTGCAACAGGGTGAGCGGGTTGTCACCACGTGTATCATAAAAGATGTGGGGCCTAGTTCCTGCTTGTCCACAACCAAAAGTTTATGAGATCAACAGCTGAGGAATGGTGTTGAGAGTTAATCTCCACCATTCTCTACTGACCCCGCCCGATTAAAATAATGATTTAAAAAACCAGCAGGGTCAACGAGAGGTTGACACGTGGATGTCCTCAGCTAACCATGATGAATAGAAGGTGGAGCTTGTATATAATAAGTTGGCACCAGGCTGGCAAGTTCCCATTGGCCGATTACTTGGTGGGTGATGGTGACTGATTTTCAAACTTCATTGACTTGATTTGAGTCGCCCATCTTGCCAACTCGACATAAAATCAAAGGTTGGTATTCAAAGTTGAGGATCTATGTACAATAGTCGTTACCTTTCATGCAAGTGAGTAGTAATGGAGGACTTGATGCCCTAAACCACCAATTCAAACTTAAAGGCATCCAAATGATTTGTTTTCTTGCATAATTGATGATTGTGGACAAATCTCAAGCATTTAGGCTACATAAGGCACTTCCTAAAATTTGATATAACTGGAATTAGGGTTTTATATGAGAAACAAAGCCATAAGTAACACAAATTCCACACTTTGTGTTTTAATCAAGCTTGGTCAAATTAGGGCAATAATAAACTATGTTTTTGAGTTGAATTGATGCTGATACTTTTTAATTGCTTTGAAATTGTTTTAAATCTTGTCAGGTTATTGTCAAAGCCCGTTTAAAGTGTGTAGTGAGTCATGCCCTAGGTCTTAAAATCAAAGGGTAGGTTTAAACTATCTAGTGTTGAAACCCTAGACTTGGTTTGACCTGTCTTGTTATAATGACACCTAAAATACAAAACCATGACTTTGAAACCACATCTAGGACCCTTTCACAAGACATTGTTGACCAATTAAAATCGTCTACTAGCAAAAAGATCAAAGGAAAGGATTTATTCTATGGTTCTCAAATCTTAGAAGGATTAGTGGATAAATAATGTTGTATTAAGGATACTAAATTGCCCTACACTGGTTGGCAATTATTTAGAAACTGGTTTGGAAATAGGAATTTGGGTACTCCTCTTTCCAACCCTTGGAGACTAGACCTAGGCAAATTGGTGGTGCCAAATGTCTGCCTCGATGTTGATTTGTTAAGAGATTTTTCTACAAGATATGAACCTATAACAAGAGCGGTTAGGACATTTGATGGTCTCGAAATGGTCAAAGTAACCAGGGAAGAAATTGTAGAGGTTTTTGGTTTGCACAAGTGGAATTAGGAGATGGTACCTATGACCATAATGTCCTTAGAGAAGAATATAGGAACACAAAGGTCCTATTTAGAATGTCCATGTTGCCCTTTCATTTGGAAACTGTAGGGACAGTAAAGAATAAGAAACGAGCAGTGATTGGTAAAGATGAATAGGAGCCATTCCCTATAAAATATTTTGCTAATTACTTTAAGAAGACCATTTATTCTTTATGCCAGGTTCTAGATATTGATGCCCCACCTACCATGCCCACAAACCTCATGTATATGGCAACAAACTTACAACATCTAACTTTTAATGTGGTATATGATTATGCTACCTATAAGGTAGAGAAGATGCATAAGGGTTTGGTCACACTAAAGGTAGGAAACAAATTGGTAAGCTTTAGATGGTATTCTCTCTTGATGTACATGTTTTTATATAGGGGCAAGAAGAATTTTAGTCAGAATATGAGATTGAAGAAGAGTGAGGAGGGGTTTGACTTACCCATATAAAGTTGGACTCAGATCCTTGATAAATATTATTATAAGTTTGATTATGTGGTATTCCATAATTTATTTGGTTCAAGGTTGAGGAGATACCTAGTTCATGATCCACCAAGGATCCCTAAGGAAATACATGACTTATAGAGGCCTATGGAGAGGAGACCTAAATTAAATTTGACACACAATTAGGGAGACATAATCCCATATTACAACACAACTATCTTTAGGGTTTATGGCACTAATGTGAACCCATATGCCCTACCTAGGGATGTACCATTGAGAATTGGGTTCATTGAAGTTATGAGACAACTAGGAGCTTCACAAATGGTGCACCTACCTACGACACAAAGGAAAGGTTCATTCTTTCCCATGTTGACAACCTTTGTAGACTTTGTATTGATGAAGGGAGGATGGAAATACTTGGAAAAATTCCTTGCACCACATGGACTAAATACAATGCACCCAAGGAATCATGATCCTGAGGGATTTATTGCTGCTTTAAAATCAAATAATAGAGTTGGTGTATTTGTTCATAACTTCTATTACCCTGAAGATGTTATCAAGAATGTTTTTGATCTACAAATACAAGAGGAAAGAAAATAAAAGTATCCAACTTTCAACAAGTTAATGGAAAATAAGAGGAAGACAAACCCTTCCTATGATCCCATGCCTAACATCAAAGGTGAATTGAATAGAGTAACATATGCCCTTGATAACTTTGAAATCATGGTCGGTGTCCTAAGAGAGGAATGTGTGGTGGAGGATAAAGGGAAATCATTGGTTGTTGATGAGCATCCAGAAACAGAGTTTGAGGAAAGGCCTTCGTATCAACCCCCACAAAAAATCAGAGACTATTCCAAGAGAAAAGAAACAATGACTAGGCAACAAACCTTGCCAACCCCTCCTACCTTAGAGGGGTCAATGGCTAATTCTCCTGAACAGTTAATGCCATCACCTTCAAGGAAAGTGCCACCTATTGTAATTGATGTTGACTCCCCTCCAAGAGGTCCTTCTCCATCAAAGCTACCACCATCTAAGAAACAAAAGACTAAAGTAAAAGGAGTATTTGATTACCCTGGGACTGATAAAGATGATATTATGGTGACAATTGAAGATATGTAGCAAAGAATACCATCTCCCCATAGCAAAGTTGCAGCAAGCAATAGGGAAAGTAATCTTAGGCTTGGGAAGAATGAGCTTCGAGGTCTAAACAATACAAATGACTTGAGGATGGATGTGTGTATGGAATTTATGAAGGATGATTATTTTATTGAAATAAGAGAATTTAGAGATTTTGCTTGGAGAGATAGGGCTTCATTGTATGCTGAAAATGTGGCTAAAGAAAGTTTGCATCTTGAACTTCCTAAGGGTGTCATACAAGAAAATTTAATGAAAAATATGAAGGAGTTCAAGAGAATGACAACAGAAGAGGGCTGGAGAGGGCTGGGCATTGGTATAGAAAAGTGGAGTGTTGTTATTTCTAGAATGGGATATTGCTGATGTTGTTGTGTTTGACACAATAAGAAGGGCCAACAAGCCACCATTATAAATTGAAGAGGAAGCTACAATGGCACTCAGGGGGTCAACCTTTAGTGATGAATGGGATGCCTTGGCCATTTGGTCATTATCTTTGGGATCTAGAAAGCCAATTGTTGCAGAGCCAACTGATTTTAGTGGAAAATTGGTAGTAAGAAGAGTTGCTGATACCCCAACATTGGAGGCATAAAATATGGCAGTGAATGATGCTAAATTTACTAGAGAAATAGTTGAAGACCTTAATAAGGATAGGGATATGCATAGAAGCAAGTATAATGACCTTGTTGATGAATACAACAAGAGTCAACAAAGAGTTACTGAGTTAGAAACCGAGTTAGCACTTTGGAAGCAACAAGTAGAAACATTGAGATCTCAAGGACAAGCTAGCTTGAGTCATCATGCCTCTACCTCTCCAGTAGAACACTCCCAGCCTCTTTCCCCACTTGAGAAATCTTTAGCAATTGTAGCATATAATTTGGGTCAGGAGCCACTTTCAGTGAGGGACCAAGCACTTCAAGTGTGACTCCATCTAATGAGTCTACAAGGATACAACTACTTCAACAAATAGAGGTATACAAATAATTGCTTGAGAAAACTCAGAACACTATGTTTGAAAACAATTCAAGGATTGTTAAGACAGTTTTGAAACATCTAAACAAAAGGATTCAAAGTAGATTAAATAGTGTTCATACAAATTACTCTTTGATGTTGCAAGCAATAAAGTTATTTCAAAGAGATAGGGAGTTGGCTATGCCACTATTGGATAAATGGACTCCTAGGGCTGAGAAATTGAAATTCATGGTGATTGGAGCTAAGCAACAACATGACATGTACCCGAAGGTGATCCCAAACTACCAATTTGTTAATGGGATTATGGAGCAGAAGTTTCAGGGATATGTTGCTCCACTGGAGATGAAGATCAAAGAGTTGAAGGCTAAATTTGATGAGGCATATTTAACACTATTGCCAGATATCCAACATACTTATGATGAGGTAAATCCTCTATAGGTTTGGAAGGACCAAATGGATACAACCATTGCTTCCCAAGCAGCTCTCATTTGTGAAAATGTTGATATTAATATACTGAAGGATACTCTTGAGAAACTATATTTCATTATT
The DNA here is from genome assembly GCA_007115665.2 of Sequoiadendron giganteum. Classification (NCBI taxonomy): domain Eukaryota; kingdom Viridiplantae; phylum Streptophyta; class Pinopsida; order Cupressales; family Cupressaceae; genus Sequoiadendron; species Sequoiadendron giganteum. The sequence continues at coordinate 241,961,636 of CM021104.1, read as the reverse complement.
AGTTTCTTGGAATATTTTGATAAAAAATCAACTTCAGTCATGGTGAAGTATGCTTCGTACAAAGAAAAGATTGATGGGATCATCAGTTTTGATTGGCCTTCAGATACAAAGTTTGAATTGTGGAAGAATATCTTCATTGATGACTTTGGACTATAAGCATTAGTATGGAGAATATATGTACTTGGTCTAGTATAATACAAGTTTGGCCTAAGAATTTGCAAATGCATAAACATATGTTTCTCCTAGTTCAAGGCACAATCAATAAATGTTGACTTGGATTGTTGCTGAGATAGATTATGAGTCATCTCTTCATCCTCTTGGGAACTTTCATCATGTTGTTAATAAGGATAATGTGTTGCAACACTTAGAAAGATGCTTCTCTCCAACAAGATTCCTTTTGGAAGGCGGGCTTTTCTTCTCCAGCGAGTGAAAATAGTTTTGTCTTATATTTTTTTGCTCCAACTGAAAGTGCAAATATAACCTCAATAAGGTATATTGTAGTCAAATTAAACTATGACATGTTTACATCTTGGCCTGAAGCTCATTTTTATCCCTTATTCTATATAAGGGAATTCAGGGCCAGTGTGGGGGGTCTTTTATTGAATTCAGGATTTGAGAATACAAAGTGATGACACAGAGAACATACATACTAAGTCCATGTCTTAGGTGTGGGTCAAATAGGTGAATTTTTTCAATTATGGGGTTTTTGAATATGTCTAAATTGAATATGATAAGCCTTTGAGTTTATTTTCTAGCCAAATGTAATACCTCACATGAATTGTTAATGAGAAGCTGATCAAGGATCATTTTTATTGATTTCTATTGTTATTTACATTGGAATACACTTTAATTGTAGGTCTATTTTAAAGAATCAGTTAAATGCTTTGGTTAATGTGTGAGTTCATATGGGTATTGAGTGGATCTATAAGTAATGATGGAATTCAGGTATTGATATATGAATTATAATGCAGTTCATGAAGATCTTGGCATGTTTAGAATTAGATTTCCCTTATAGTTCAATTTGATTTTCTTTGACTCCATGTTCTAGAATGTGACACTAATCTTTAAATATTAGATGCATATCTCTCATGTTCCTAGTATTTGATTCTATAAAAATCATTCATAAATAAAATCTTTACCGACCTATCTTTGTTATATTTAGATTCTCAGCTTTTAGATGTTTAATCTTCAAAGGAAGCACCAATTTCTTGAAGGATTTCATCTATTTAGCAACAAATGAGAATGTGATTGTTATTGTGTAATTCATAATTAAATTGTGCATCAATTTTATAAGTAACACATTGTGGGATCACCCTCCCGGGTCCTGCAGAGCCTGAAGTGCAAGAGGGAAGCATTTTTGCTTCTTCTCGTTAGTTGGCCAATGATTTCCCTAACATTCCATAATTGAGCTTGGAAAACTCATAGGTGCTTTGTGAAATCTGCTTGGTTCTTTAAAAACAACATATTTTAAGGCTATTTTATACTCAAAGGCCCATTGAACAAACTATGCAGAAGAAAAATCAGGGCCATTATCACATACCAGAGTGAAGGGTACCCAAAACTTGGTAATGATCTGTTCATTTAGGAACTTGATGACTACGTCGGTGGTACAATTTTTATAAGCTTGAACCTTCATCCACTATGTGCAATAATTAGTTGTAGTCAAGATGAATTTATGACCTACAAAGGATTTTGGGAAATATGGAGTCTTGTAACATGAGCATGAAGTGTATACAAATTGATTTGGCTATTCCTATGTTGTCATTGATGTCAACATGGTGAAAAATGTATGGGAAGCTTATTTGGTACACCAAAAGCTAATCTCTACTAGAAGTATTCTTTGCTAATGAACTAGTGCATTGGTTTTTGAGTTTAGAATTCACCGCAAGAAAATATATGAATCTGATCACTTAACCTTGTTATTATGACTCATTCATATAGCTATATCCAAGATCTTGAGTTTTGTGTTGAGAGCAATAAGTTATCATTGATAGAGTAACTCTATACACTATAGTTGTTTCTCTCCTCAACATATTAGTGTGGGAGATTCCACATTTTCTTAAGAAGAGCATTCTAATGCTATGGTTCTGATGGTAGTCTCTCTAATGTTAATGTGATGAGAAACTGAAGTAATATCGGATTTGGAAGGCGTTTACTTTGAGAAGTGAATGTTGGTTTAGAGTTTTTGTGTTTAGGTCCTAGTCTTGGGAAACCTAACATATGACATGCATTAAGAAGATTAAATATACTTTGTAGATATTTTCTATAGATCTACACCAACTTGATATGATGCACTACATGGATACAAATGTTTTAAATATTATATGGTGTCGACAAGAGTATTTTTGATTGGAATTTTTTCATCTAATTAGGTCGACCTAATTGATGAATGAGATATACTTACATATATATATATATATATATAAGACTCTTTGAAGAATAAGGAAGTGAGAGAAGAGGATGGAAGGAAAAAAAGAAGTGTGTGAAAGGAGATGAGTGTCAAGTGCGAAGAGGATTAATGAATTTTTGAATATGCGAGCCTAAATGATTTATCAATTGAGGATCATAATAGAATTGTTGAGTTACTGCTATTTGAAGAAATGCTTCTTATTCATAGCTTCATTAGAATTTAACCCTACACACAAAAGGTATATTCCATCAGTTCATACTTTTGGCAGTGAGCCATAAATTTTGTATCTTGGCAGTTAGCCATCTTTTGTATTCAGGATATGAGCCTTTCAAGGACAATGAGTCCTGGTAGTGAGCCATGTAATATACTGTATCTAGATATAATATATCGTGAACTTATCCTCACTGTGGTTTTTCGCATTTTGGGTTTTCCAGGTAAAAATCTTGGTGTTCATGTGTGATGATGCATTGTCTTGATTCCATGTTCTCTCTTGTTGATTTTTCTAGATTTGTGATAATTTAAAATGAATCTTATGTGAATGGTTTTATGGAATATTGATTCACCCCCACTCTTAGTATTCTGGATATTCAACAATTGGTATTAGAGCTTGGTTCCTCTGAAGAAGCCTAACAACTTGAGGATTAAGGTCCCAAAAAAAGAATATGAGAATTTTTTTCCTCTAGAAGTGATCTCTACTGGACATTCAGAAGAAAATGAAGATTTGAAGAATGAGCTGAAGGAAGCTAGTGATTGTATCAAGAATCTGAGGAGAAGATATGAAGAAACTAGTGATCAACTAAAAGGAGCACATGATTGTATCATCGAAATGCTACAACATCTGGAATAAAATAAAAGAATAAAAGACTATCAGAAAGTTAAAATTCAAAGGAAGGTGGATGAATGTGTAAAGATTAAGCAAGAAATGGAAATTTTGAGATTAGATTTAGAAAAAGCAAAAATACATGAGGATAAATTCAAGACAAGCATTGCAATTCTTTATGAGCTAATTATTTCTCAAAGACTTGCATTGAATAAAAGTGGTTTAGGGTTTGAAGAAGGATAGAGTTCAAAGATGAAGCAACCTCTTAACAAGAAGACTTAGTGCAAAGATGGACAATTCAAGAATCGTAGAAGTAATAGCGAAAGGACTCCCATTAGACAACCTAATGCTCAAAGGTACTTATCTTTTAGTGATGTTTATTATTTCTGCAATAAATTTGGACATAGGGAAAAAGATTGTAAGAGTAGGATGAATGATGCTTTATCATTCTTCAGAAAATGTTTCAAGTGCAAGGAGATTGGACATAAGGATATGGAATGTATAAATTAGAATTTGAACAAGGCATCTTTATCATTTAATGACTACTGTTATCATTACAACTTATAATTTGTACACAAGGCTAATCAATGCGTATATAGATGGAATAAAATAAAATATAGAAGGAAGACTGTTGTTTGCTATGATTGCAACAATCCAAAACATTTTACCAGAGATTGCAAAATCATAAGGATAAAAAAGAGCTACTTGGCAAAGAGACATGAGCCAATCATAGATCCATAAGAAGTAAGAAAATAAATTAAAAGAATTTGGAGAAAGAAAGGAGAATTCAAGCAGTTTGAATCAGAATCATTAGTTTTATCTATGCCATCCTCTGGTGCAGATACGCCTGTAAAATTTTGAGTCAGGTAATGACTAAGTGGGAGCAATTATCAAAAAATTTAATAAGCCCCTCATCAATACTTGTTGTCACATCATGATAAAAGTATATTTAATGTGGTAACAAATTCAAAACATCTCATGCAAAGGGAATTTTCAGACACTCATGTGTGGAGAATTAAGTTCACATAATTTTAAAGGATGGAAGCACACATGAATTCTGAGGTGATCTACATTTAATTCAAAGAATTTATTGTAAAATAATTTGGAATGAAAGAAATAAATTCAGAAGTATTAAGGAAATTTCATTCAAAAGACATTTGTGAAAAAGGAAAAGAGTGCACAAGAAGTTTGAAAAAACCAATGTAATTTGATACAATAGAGTTTCAAGGTTTGGTCAAGGAAGAGGAAATCAAAGCGGATTCGAAGTGTACTCCAAAAGCTCGACATCTAATCCTATTCTTTGTTGATAATTACAAAGGTATTCTACGTGAACAATCTTTCTATTTTTTGTAATGTATAATTTAAAGGTTATGAATATGTCAGATAAATCACAAGTCAAATTGAGGAAATATTTGAAAAATCTGTTGGAAGAATCCATTGGTGAATTCTCTAGCATTCCTCCTAGAGTATTACCCACTGAAAATATCTATGCATACGTGTATGGTAAAGTTGAGGAAATGTCACCGGTTCTTTTAGGCATTTTATGGAAGGATGAGTTGGGAGAAAATCATGATGCATGCAAAATTTTTGTTGAAAAGAAGTTAAATATATAGCAAAGATTCCCACTGTTTGAATTTGACAAGAAATACATTCAAATAATTTTGAGTAGAATTCATGATGAATCTATGTGGATTTATGAAGCACACTTGATAACCAGAAGAGCAATAAGAGATATAACTGGTTTGTGTTCCTTCAAACGAGTTCTCAAATGAAAGAATATAAAAAAACAAGAGATAATTGAGATGACTGGTGTGACCCTCAAAGGAAAATAACTTGTTTTAAGAACAGTTGAGATCGGGTCATTCGGTATGTTGCAATGATTATAGGACACAAAGTTTTCTTACCAAGCAATGACCACACAATTTCTACTGTTGTTGTTTACACTGCTATTGATATGGTTAGGAATGATATGGAATATTACCTTTGTGAGTTACTTCAAATGCATCTATTAAATAACTTGAAGGAAATCAAGAAGAGCGAGAAAAACACATTTCAATATGGAAATTTGATTGTCTGCTTACTCTTTTATTTCATGAAAGAGTTACTAGTAATTGGAAGGATAGAATGGAAAAATGCAAAACCTATTGCTCATCAAATCAGGAACGTCATGATAAACCTTGGTGGTTTGGATGCTCAAGATATTGCTCTTGCTACATTCTTTGGAACATTTCAGTTGAGGATGAGAAAAAGAACAAGAATTATAGAATTTGTGACTAATAAGTACGCCAAAAATATTAATTTACTAGTTTCTACATATGGAAGCAATTGAATCCAAATTGGTGTGGATTTCTGAACCTAATTATGAAGTGATAGAGGTTGAGATCGACCATTATACAAAAATAATTTTAGAGAGCCCCAAGAATCCCAATGAAGAAGAAATTTCTATGAATGAAGCCTTCGACAGTGCAATTGGAACAAGAAAGAAAAGAAAAGGTGTTATTATCAAACAAGAAGTCACAAAAGAAAGTGAATCAGAGAGAGCTCAACATGAGCATGAAAGCATAAATGTTCAAGGAGAATTAAAATAAATATAGAAGGTAATCCCCACTGCTAACTTAAATTCATCTGTATCAATTATAGAAAATCTTAGAAGCATGATTAACTCTTTGAAAGCATACATCTCTAGACTAGAATTTCAAACTAGAAACAGGTTTGTAGAAGGAAGTTTAAAAGATATCAAGAAGAAATGTGTTGATGCACACCACAAAGTGGTGAAGGAATTGAAGGATGTACATTTTTGTGAAAAGAAGCTTAGGAATTACTTTCTTACTGTTTCAATTGGTCCAACAGTACACTAAATATAAGAGATGAAATAAGGAAGACTGAAACTTGAATGAGCACTCAAGCATATATGTATAGTTTGACAGAGGAAAGAGACAATCAAAGATGGTCCTACATTGTGCAACTTCAGGACAAATTATTTTCCCTAGAGGATCAAAGAACAAAAGTAATTAAGAAGTTTGTAGCACTCAAAGATATGGTAAAACTTAGACACATTCTTGTATCTAGCGCCCTTGATAGTATTGGTAATCTATCAGAAATTAATCTTAGTACTAGTAATTTAAAAGATGGTATAGAGTCTTTGACTAAGCTTGAACTAATATACAAGAATCTTGTAAGTGTGAAAGATGCATGGGAAGAAGGCAAAGCTTCATGGAAGGATACCCTGAAGAACCTCAAAGGTTCCTCTTCTTCAGGTTAATACATTTATTTTTGTACACATCATTTTTGGTCAATTTTTGATGCATACATATATACTAGACCCCTACATGACCTTTTCCATTAATGTCAAAGGGGAGAGATAGAGAGATAGATAGAGGAGAACTATTTTTTTTGAGAAGGAACAATTTTGAAGAAGCATTAACCTTGAAAGGGGGAGTATTCAATTGCTTTATATCAAAAATAAAATGTTTTTGATATGCATGTTTCCATCAATTCCAAATGGGGAGATGGTTAGAAATATGGAGCCTTACAACATGAGTATGAAGTGTATACAGATTGATCTAGCTATTCCTGTGTTGTCATTGATGTCAACATGGTGACAACTATACGAGAATCTTATTTGGTATACCAAAAGCTAATCTTTATGGAAAGTATTCTTTGTTGATGAACCAATGTGTTGGTTTTTGAGTCTGAAATTCACCATAAGAAAAGATATGACTTTGATCTCTTGACCTTGTTATTATGACTCATTTAGACAACTATATCTAGGATCTTGAGAAGTTTTGTGTTGAGAGTAGAAAGTTATCATTGATAGAGTTTAACTTTGTACACTACAGTTGTTTATCTGCTCAACATATCAGTGTGGGAGACTCCACATTTTCTTAAGAAGAACATTCTAATGTTGCAGTTCTTGTGGTAGTCTCTCTGATGTTAATGTGATTAGAAATTGAAGTAATATCAGATTTGGAAGGCGTTTACTTTGAGAAGTGAATGTTGGTTTATATTTTTTGTGTTTAGGTCCTAGTCTTGGCTAACCTAACATATGACATGCATTAGGAAGATTAAATATACTTTGTAGACGTTTTCTATAGATCTATGCCAACTTGATATGATGCACTACATGGATAAAAATGTTTTAAATCTTATATGGTGTCAAAAAGAGTATTTTTGATTGGATTGTTTTCATCTAATTAGGCCAAGATAATTGATGAATGAGATATACTTGCATATATATATATATATATATATATATATATATATATATATATATATAGACTCTTTGAAGAAGAAGGAAGTGAGATAAGATTATGGAAGGAAAAAGAAGAAGTGTGTGAAAGGAGAAGAGTGTCAAGTGCAAAGAGGATTAAGGAATATTTGAATATACGAGCCTAAATGATTTATCAATTAAGGATCAAAATAGGATTGGTGAGTGACTGTTGTGTGAAGTAGTACTTCTTATTCAAAGCTTTATTAGAATTGAACCCTACACACAAAAGGTGTATTCCATTAGTTCATACTTTTGGCAGTGAGCCATAGATTTTGTATCTTGGCGGTTAGCCATATTTTGTATTTAGGTTGTGAGCCTTTCAAGGATAGTGAGTCTTGGCAATGAGCCATGTAATATACTATTTTTGGATATATTATATTGTGAGCTAATCCTCACTGTGGGTTTTCCACGTAAAAATCTTGGTATTCATGTGTGATGATGCATTGTCTTGATTCCATGTTCTCTCTTATTGATTTTTTCAGATTTGTGATAATGTTTAAATAGATCTTATGTGAATGGTTTTATGGAATATTGATTCAACCCCCTCTTAGTATTCTAGATATTCAATAATGACCTCAAGATCTGATGAGCCATGGCATCTGCTGAACCATGTCTGATACCATGTTTTCCATGGAATTTTGCAATGAATCACTTCACCTGTTGTTGGTCTAAACAATGTAAGTAAGCACCTTCAAAGTTTTCATGTACAAAGCTCCACCTTTAATCATGTAGTGAGAACTCCTCACCTTAACGCTCTTCTCTATGTTGCATTCATCCCATCAGTGCACATATTATTTAGTAGTAAGAAGAATAGATTAGCATACCAAGAATCTCTAGTGAATGAATGCACTATATATTCTTGACAAGTGACCTTGGAATCTACATCAGCCATTGCTTTGGACAAACCCTATCCTCTAACCAATTTCATGGGGTGGATCTCAAGATAAAACTCTTGTAAAATTTCCATCCACTCCCCCCTCCTTTCTCCCAAATCACTCTGCATGAGTAGGGACTTCATTGTTGGATCTCAGACGATGGCTATAATCTTGCTGCGTAGGATGTAGTGATGAAATTTCTTGACAACCCTTACCAATGCAAAGGCCTACTTCTCTAATAGTGGATACCTTATCTCAACATTTTTAAATAGGGAGATCATGAAAGCTATTGGTTGTTCATCCCCTTCATATTTTTGCTATGTTAAAACAACAACACATGAGTGGCCAGATGCAAAAGAATAAATGAAGAAAGGCTATAAATAATCAAGACTAGTCAGGATAGGTGCTTCTGAAATGGATTGCTTGATTTATGAGAAAACAACCTTCACCTTGTTGCTCCATTCAATCTTTGCATCTTTCTTCATCATCTCATTCAATGGTTTGATGATTTCCACAAACCCATTTATAAACTTCCTCACAAAGTTTATCATTATGAAGAAAGATATCATCTCCTTTTTGCTACCAGGAATAGGTAATTTCATGATAGAATCTACTCTATTAGGATCGATGGAAATGCCTCTTTTTGAAATTATATGGCCTAGTAGCTTCCCATCTGAGACCCCGAATACACATTTCTTTGGGTTCAAGGAAACACCAAACTTTATGCACTTTTCTAGAACCTTTGCTAAATCAGCAACATGATCCTCACTGTTCTTGGAAAAGATTATCAAATCATCCATGTAAATTATAATAAATTTTCCTACCAGATCTTTGAAAGATACATCCATCGCACACTGAAAGGTTGCTCTAGAATTGATGAGGCCAAAAGACATTCTCCGATAAGGAAATTTTCCCCACTTCATTGTGAAGGCAATCTTCATTCGATCTTTGTAGTTGACCAACACTTAGTTATATCTTGAATAACCATCTAGGAATGACATCATCTTTGAGTCATTGAAAATTTGTAGCACTTAATCAAGGGAAGGAAGAGGATAATTATCCTTTTCCGAAGCTTTGTTTAGGTTTCTAAAATCTACGCATAGCCTGATTTCTCCATTCTTTTTGTGCACAAGTACTAGGTTTACGACCCATGTGGAATGCCTAACAGGGAAAATTATTCTAGTTGATAACAATTTCTATACCTTTTTAAGGATAAGGGGTTCAATTAGAGCATTGAATGATCATTATTTTTGATGAAACGACTTTGCTTGAGGCTTCGAAGGGATGGTACGTGTTATCACCAAGGAGTAAATTTTTTCAGATCCTCGTATCCCCATGAAATAGTAGTGACGTCCTATTTGAGCACTTTCAAAATCTTATCACAAATATATTTTGGACAAGTCTTTCCAATAAAGATATTCCTTTCTAGGCTAGAATCTTTTAGATTATAAATTTCATATTTCCCCCCATCAACATCTATAGGTAATTTCTCCCGAGCTTGAGAATTAGAGTCAAAAATCCTCTCCGGGCCATGATTCCTTTGGGAATAATGTTAGTTTTCAAATTTATTATCCTTCCATATTAAAATCCTCTCGATCCTAGTCTCTTTGTTCTTTGTTACACTCATCAATGATCTGCCCTTCAAAAATGTTAAAACTTGCCAAAAAGGAAAGAATGTGTTGATCATCCTAAAAAAATTGGAAGTTCCTTATATTATTAGGAATAGTTGGTATTGATACTAACTCAACAGAAAACATTCTCAACTTGGAATCATGCATAGGCTCTAGTGTACTAGATGCTACTGCTAGTGCATCTGCAATCTGATTATTTTCCTTGGGAATCAACTTTATGTCAAAGGCATCAAAGTCTTCAATCAGGTCCCACACCTTATTCTGGTAGGCTGTCAGCCTTTTTTTGTGACGTGTAAACTAGCTATGTACCTATTTGACAATCACTTATGAGTCACCCAAAACTCTAAAGCCTTGTAGTTTCTTTTGATGTGCGAACATCAGTCCTCTGGCCAATGCCTCATACTTTGCAACATTATTAGTGCAACCAAATTGCAACCTATAAGAAGCAAAATATGTTTTCCCTTTTGAATTAGTCAACTCAACTGTAGCTCCACTCCCTAGTTTAGATTTAGAACCATCAAACTTGAATGTCCATAACCGGTCTTGGGGTAAAACCTCTCTTAAGATCATTCTTAGGCTATTGTTTAAGAGGAGTGAATGGTGAATTTGACTGGTTTGAGATGTTGAGGTCAGGGGATGTTTGTACTTGAGGGCTATCAAATACTTTGTTTAGATTGAAAACATGCACAAAAACTATTCCTTGCAACTCCTCATGGTTATCAGTTTCGTAACTCACTTTCTCTTTGAGTAATTCTCTGAGAATTAGAAGGTGAGAAGGGGCAGGGGTCTCCAACATTTCTTGGGTTTCTCTAGTCTCAATTGGTAGATCAAGAGATGGGCCCAAGGGTTGATCAGTGAATGACAAAATAATTTCCTATGTGTTGCTGATTTGTTGTAAAACAAGCATAGCATTAATTTCAAGTGGTAACTGATCCGAGACTATCAATTTTTTTTTGTTTTGAGTATCTACTAACTGAAAAAACCCAATTTAAAATGTGAAGACAAGGCTGACAAGTTAACTCAGAATGGTTCTGATAGTGGACCCTACACCAGTTTGGAAGTAATAAGCTCCACAAATCTGCCTTTTCTCCCAAGACCAGTTTGTCTTGATGTAGCTTTTGGATTAACACTTCATGGTTAATGGAAGTCATGGAATCACTATTTTCTAAGGGTTTCACTTGATCAAAATTTGGTATTGAAAAGGTCATAACCTCATCCCTCCTATAAATGCCTAGTTCAGTTTCAAAGTAAGCAACCTCGTTAGGGTGATCACACCCTATTATAATGTGTTTCAAATGAGGTTCACTTTCTATCCTAATTTGGCTTGCCATACCTTTCCATGGTAGCCATAGATGAGAGAAGTCCAATAAAAGATAGACCCTATGGTCTTTGCCCAATCTTTGCTTAGTAGCATGCCATACATATCGAGAATGTCATCAATTTGAATATCCATGTATTGGTGAATCCTTGGGTCTTGTCTAATCTGTATGAGTACATTTTTCAACTTTCCCACAACATTCACTTCATTTTTATCCACTTGTATGATTTTTTTAGGAGTTTGGATTGGGGTTAAGCCAAATTTATTATAAATAGAAAGTGGCATAACATTGCCTAAGGCTCCAGTGTCTAGTAAACAATTATGTAAGTTCTTTCCAAAAAATATCAAACTCCGTAAGAATGGAGGTACTCCTATCTTTCACATGTATAAGGTTGTGTTCAGTTCAGCAGTGGGAGTTACCTTTGCTTTCCGTTTCAACTAATCCGCTTCAACCAAAGATTTCAACATGAGTTTGTGTTGAGTAGGACACCATTTCAAAATATCAAAGAATGACAAAGAAGTCATTTGTTTCTGTAACGCTAAGGAAAAACAACAAATAGATTAAGCTAATAAAATAAATAAAGTAATCTAATCCTACACTAACAACAAAGAACAATGGAATTTAGAAACATAAATACAAGAAATATCTCACCAAATATTTGTATAATTCCTTGAATAACCTCGATTGCACTTCTCCATTTTTCCATTGTAATATAATTTCCCTTAGATTTTAACAAGTATGCAAGCATGACCTATTGATTAATGATTTAGCAAAATATCAAAGATTATTGAATAAGCTTCCTAAAAATATAAAGATTTCGGGAGAAGGAATAATGCCGAAGGTTAGGTCAATTTATAGAAAATTGGTTTTCGAATGATCGACTTAGATTCAAAAGACAGATTGATGATTGAGATTAATGAATGCCATGCAATAGAGATTTAGTGTCAGTAATAACATGAGTGAAAAAGTCTACATGATGGAGATTAAATTAAATAATAATTTAATTTGGTGTTGAGACTGTTCAAAATTTATAAGAATAGAGGTTACATGTAAAATATAAAGAAGAAATGTTGTGTTCAAACACACAAATGAATTTTTTAATTAAATAAAGTTATTTATTTAATAATAATTTGCATGAAGAAGAATAAGACTGATTGATCAAACCAGAAAGTCTATTTGTCAGAAATGATCAGACATTAAATCAGGAGATAACTGACTGATTTAAATAAATCTCGACTTTAGTAGTAAATGAATAATTAGATAACTAAGCGATTATCTAATCATAGAGAAATATGCAAGGAATAATTCTTTTTATGAATTAAATGGTTATTTAATTCAACATTCAAAATTCATAGATTAAATGAAATAAATAGATTTATTTAATTGACTAGAGAAAAGATTATAGAATAATTAAATAATTTGAAATGAATATTTAATTATAGTTGGAAATGTGATGGGGGTAAATTAAATAATAGTTTATTTAATTTTAGAAATAGGATTATATAATTAGCGACATAATTAAATAAATAACATTTATTTAATTAATCAAGAAAGAATAAAGGTCATAATAAATTAATTAAATAATTAGGGTTATTTAATTAATAGAGGATAGGTGACTTTAGAAAATAATTAAATAATTAACATTATTTAATCATGACCATGAATATGAGAAATGTGTCAAAAATGGTGTCGTAGGCCTAGACCAATTTTCAGTGTCTATAGTTTACCCCTCTTTGATACAATGTTGTTTTGGCCTTTGTGTCAAAGAAAATTAGTTAAAAAATGCCCTAGTCATGGCCCCTTGGGAAAAATGACAATTTTTTGAATTTTTTTTGGAAATTGTCTCGATTAGGTAATTTGATAGTTAGAAGTTCGATGGTTGTGAAAGAAATTGATTTTGAAGTGGTTTGGAATGTGAAATGGATGTCAGAAGTTGGAAAATAGTGCATCCAGTACAAAAAGTTGGAGAAAAACCCTCCAAAACCCTAGGTATAAATAGGATTTGGGGTGAAAAATCAAATCATTTGCACCCTAGACTTTGAGAAAAACTTGATCTTACCCTAAATATTGCAGCAAAGATGTCTCCTGTTTTGTACACAGAGCATTGTGGTTATCAAATCCAAACCTTCAGACGCTTGGCCGACGCAGGACCCCTGATATGTACCCCTGAACCGCCTTTTGAAATTTTATTTTTCATGCATTTTTAGTCACTCAAAGTTTAATTTTTATATGCGTCACTTTAGTATCAATGCATATGCATTCATACGCGACGGATGTGCTCGTGAAATGATGCATATGCGCAAAAACACCTAGGTCCATTTAGGTCATTTAGGCTAATCAATGCATTTGAATATTTTTGCATCACATATGTCCCTATGCATCACATTTGTGAATTACAGTGTCACATGTAAGTTAGTGCATCACATGTGTTTTGTGCACTGCATTGGCATGATAGGTATGGTAGTATTTATGCACCACATTTGTAAAAAATATGACACATATGTATGATAGGTAGGCGTCATTAGATGTGTGACACATTTGTGTTAAAAAAACACATCTGCATGTTTAACTGATGCACTTGAGTTTGTGCAATGCATGTGCAAAGTAGAATGACACGTGAAAAATTGAATAGCATTTGATATTAAAATGACACATTTTCCTATCAAACTTTCTGAATTTTTTTAATTTTTTTGTGTTTGTGATGTAAAAAAATGAATGTTCTATATGTTTGACAGACAGTATTTTGATGCAGTTGCAGACTATATTGGATCCTATATACACCCGAGAGTTGAGTCCGACCACTTATGAGTTGCGAGACCAGTTGGTGAGTGCTGAGACAAGATTGATATGGAGTCTAGGGTTGCATCATGTTTGCACTATGCCCACCGTTTAGGCTAACAAAGTTATGTTGACTACTCTCTGTAAGAGATGAAATTTAGAGACCTCCTCTTTTCACTTGCCTATTGGAGAGGCTATAGTTACTTTAGAGGATGTTTATAGGATTTTTAGATTACCTTTTATGGGTGAGAGAATGATGTATGACATCCAGAGAGGTTACAATGAGATCAACTGATTTTATTTTTATGATGACATTAGATAGCTCGGTATTGAGCACTATGAGATTAGATGGAATGTGTTAGTAGACATATATGAGTAGATTGATTGCATGTTATTGACATTGATTACCAGGATTATTCTTCCTAACCATCGAGGTCATGGTTTTCCTATTGGGTGGGGGGAGATGTTGGTTGGGATGTTAGAGCCTTAAGTAGTATATGCATGTGGGCCATATTTACTAGCCATGTTATATTTTCATTTCCATGAGGTTGCGTATAGAGATGCATAGTTGATGAGCTGTGGCACTACCTTGCTAATGATCTGGGTGTGGGAGCACATTGTTGTGTTCTTCCCCCCAGTGGCATTGGATCTAGATGCTATATCCGATACATTTTCTGTTATGTGAGGACCATTACCCAGAGTCATGTTGGCGACACTGGTTATTGGAGGCATGCCCTAGACACACTTGTTTAGTTTATTTGGAGACCTTATATAGATTGTGCTCAATGGCAGGATGAGGATAGGCACTTACCATTTTGTAGACAAACATAGTATATGATTGGCAAGACTATTTTGAGTGTTCATATCATTGAGAGACATCTACCAAATTGAGTATTGAGGCAGTTTGGGGAGGTTTAGGATGAGCCTTGGGGGCAAGCTGAGTTTCCTCGATCTTTGAGAGAGGTTCCATTGTGGGGCCCTATGATTCTTGTGGCAACAAAAAAGGTAGATATTTAGTCTTTACAACCTATGTAGTGGGGTTGGAGGGGTGGGGTCACAGATCCAGGCACCATAGCAACATATGAGGCTTGGTGGGAAATGAACATGCCTATTTCATATACAGATCCAGATCAGTTGGCTCCAGTTGAGATACGGGGCACAAGACCTAGAGGTCACCATGGTGGCAGGGATGGTGATAGAGGTTATAGAGGTGGCAGAGGTGGAGGTGGGAGAGGTGGTCGACAGGATCGATGAGGGAGGAGAGGTGGGAGAGGACATGGATTGTCACCCGTCTGTGAGGAGGAGGGTGAGGGAGAGGATGTACAGATGTTAGATTTTGGTGGTGGAGGGGAGACAGAGATTGAGGAGGCCGTAGGGGAGGATCATGCAAAGGACGAGGCCATTGGGGAGGAGATAAAGACAGATGCCCTTGGTATGTTGGTAGGCTATTTGGATGAGGAGGAGGAGGAGGAGGTGATGGGGGAGTAGGGGAGAGAGCTCCGAGACAAGATAGTGGAGGATTAGGATGTAGAGTTGGGAGAGAGACCACAATGGGAGGAGGAGGTTCCCAGGGATCTGAGTTTAGTAGAGTTACAAGCTTGAGTAGAGGCCTTGGAGGAGAGGGAGAGGGCAATGACTACAGAGCAAGATGTGATGTAGATGGAGAGAGATAGTGCCTACCTAGACATAGATCAGGCAGTGGATAGGAGGCAGGAGACATAGATCAATTTTTTTGAGTTGAGGGCCTTATGCATTGGACCGAATGAAACATTTTCTTGAGAATTAGTCAGAGCTGGTGATAGTGAGAGGTATTATAGAGATCTTTATGAGGCAAAGGTATCACCTGAGAGACAAGCTCCCAACTATTCATAGGCACACAGTGGCAATTCCTGGAGCAGGTCTCACAACCGCTCATAGAGTACAGATGATGTGGTGGGACCACTCAAGGGTGGACCATATGACATGCCTCCTTCTGCATAGTGAGTACCTCATCAATAGTTGCCCCCTCAGACTCCACATGGGAGTAGTAGGAGTACTTCTCAATGACACGTTTATATTTGTAGACATTTAATTATGATCATAGAACCTACAAGCCCCATTTGGATTGATACATTCTAACATTGTACTATGAAACATATGATTTTTTTTTGAGCGATATATGTATATATCATTTTTGGTGGTGATTATATGATTTACATTTTTGTATATGATTATGCAGTGTTCTATTTATGCATGCACATGTTATGGATGCTGATGTTTACTTTATGATGTTTTATTTCCTATGATGATGTGTTTATTCTATGTGATGTTGAATGCATAGTATTTATAAATGTTATGTATGCATTCTATGTTTATGATAATGAAATGCAATGTGATTTTATTATGTATAATTCCATGTGAATGTATCTATAATATATACAATTTGTGATTGGTAAATGCATGTATGTCATGATTATCTAGATGCGATGGATATGCATATTTTTGTGTTGTTTTAAAATGCAGTATAGATGTATGGTGTACTATATATATGACGATGTGTACATGATGGTTGTAAAATGAATGCATATGCAAATTACCTAATTTATTTATGTGTCACAAGACTCCATCATTATGCAAGATAGAAAAAATGTTAGCATGGATTATTCAAAATGTTAGTATTTAAAAATGGTTATTAGAAGAATGTAGAATCTTCAATATATTTCCAAATACAAACTAAGCCTTGCATTAAATCATCATTGGGTGGGACATGAAATAAATGGATAGTAAACACCATGATATGATATAGACCAAGGTGTACAAAGTCATCCACATGATAAAATAGATAGTCACAAACAAGGAGTGTCCAGACTCATACTAAAGGAAAATTTTCCCCAATATTTTTGTCAAGAGAAACTACATAAAACAATCAAAGAAAAATGCAATGTCAGGATACATTATTGCTCCTCTAAATCCTTCATGGGACATCCTTGAGGAAGCTAGTAACCTACCTTAAAAACCAATTAAAAAGATAGTTGATAGATAATAGTAAAAGAAAAAGAGTCCTAAAACATCCTTGCTTCTCTAAATCCTTCATGGGACATCCTCGAGAAAGCTAGTAACGCGACTTGAAGATAAAGCCAAATGAAAAGATAAGGATAAATAAGCCATAAAGTAAAAAAGCGAATAAAAATAATTGCCAAAATTTGATATGTTGTTGTTTGTTTGATAAAGCCTGATGTCAAGGATGCCACATACTGTATAAGATGTTGAGTCTAGTTCCAATTTTGTGACTATCTATGTAAGGCATGACAAAGCCTGGTTTCAGAAAGACAAGTACCGTATAAGATGTTGAGTCTGATGCCGTTGATGTGACAAGCTACATAAGGACATGGTGATTGTTAAATGATAATTCCTATTGTCAAGAAGGACACATCTTGTATAAGACATAAGTGGATTGTTTTGGAAAATTGTTTCATTTGACTTGATGACATTGTTGAATTGAGTATCTTGTTGATGTGTGACTTGTCTTGATACTTTGTCTATTGTTTGTGTGTGATGACAGTGTGTGACTTATGTCAACTGGCATGATGAACCCTAAAGGACTGACCTAGTGTGGCCTTAGGGGCTCATCGATTGATGGCATTGCCTATGTTATACACGTAGAGACCTCGTAGTTTGACTAGACTTTGATTGACAGATTTGATTGACAAATATGTACCGAACTTGATGATATTCGATGTGTGTGATAGTGAAAATGATAAACCCTAATGGATTGACCTAGTGTGGCCTCAGGGGCTCATCGATTGATGGCCTTGCCTATGTTATACATGCAGAGACCTTGTAGTTCAACACGACCAACGACTTTGATGTACTAAGAATGCATCATGATTTTATGTGTGTGATATGTGACAAACCTAGAAAGATAGACCTAATGCCTCAGGGGCACATCGTTACATGGCCTTGCCTATGTCTAGTCACAGAGGCAACATAGTTCAACTATGTCTATGATTGACTTGACACAACTGACTCTGACTCTATTTTTGGGATTTTTGTCATGTTTTGATTTTTTGTCTTTTTGGGGTTTTTATGATGTTTTTTGGATTTTTTTCAAGACATTTTATGATTTTTTGGAATTATTTTTTTTAGGACATTTTATGACATTGGAATAGCTAGTGGAGGGTCCAAATGACGTAGGTTGAGGATTTTCCCCTAGTTGATTATAAGACCAATAGGATGGAGTTGGGAGATAGAGTGGACTTGATGTTAATCGTTCCAAATTATGGAAAGGAAAACCATTTATTAAGGGTGATGGTGGAAAAGTCTGATTGGAATGATGGTAGATGAAGGAGTGAAGTCAACTACACATGGTGCCTATTTTCCAGGTTTTCACCATGGTACTTATCTAAAGCGCCATCAAAGTGGTTTTCACTATTGGAAAAATTATTTCTCTTTACTATTTTATTGATTTTTTCAATTTTTTTGGTGTTACAAATACGCTTGTTTGCCAGGTTTTCATCAAGGTAACATTTTTTTTCTCTCAAAAGCTATGTATAGAACCTCTTCAGGTGAAGACTGTTGATTGGTGATGATAGTGGTTCTCCTTTAGGGGTAGAGAGATGATACGCTCCTGATCCAAAGGCTTTTGTAACAATATAAGGCCCTAACTAGTTTGGTTCAAACTTGCCTGGTTTTTCTCTTTCAGCTTGATTCTTTGGGTTCTCCATTAAGACCAAGTCACCAATGTCAAAATGTTGATTCAAAAATTTCCTGTTATAGCTATGACAAAGATGGTTTTCATATGCTTGAATATGATCTAGTTCCTTTTGTCTTCGTTCATCTAGGAATTCTAACTCATGTAGTCTTGATACATGGTACTCTTCATCATCAATATGACCTTTCAAAGATACCCTTAGGGATGAAATTTCAACCTCAATAGGTAAGATAGATTCAGAACTGAATAACAAGGAGTATGGAGTGGCACCAGTGTGAGTACAGATGCTTGTGCAGTAAGGCCATAAGGTAGAATTAAGTTGTAAATGCTAGCCATGACCAGTGTCATTGACAGTCTTTTTGAGGATTCTGATGATTGTTTTGTCAGACACCTTAGCTTAGTCATTACCTTGTCGATAATATGGAGTGGAAAAGTGATGTTGGATATGAAATTCTTCACAAAGATGGAAAAATTATTGGTTTTTGAATGGGTGACCATTATCTGTGATGATGGATTCAGGAACACCATATCGATAAATTATGTAATTTAGGATAAACTTGGAAATTTGTGTGCTGGTAATATAGGTCATAGGAATAGCCTCGATCTACTTAGTGAAGTATTCAGTCGTGGTTATAATGAGCTTATGGCCATTGGAAGATGAAGGATGTATCTTACCTATGAGATCAAGTCCCCATTGGCCAAAAGGCCCTAGTGTAGTTATCGGTCAGAGCTCCTATGCTGGTGCATGTATCAGGTCTCTCTGTACTTGGCACTATGGACATTTCTTGATGAAGATATATTTTTTCCATGGTAGGACAATAATAGCCTAGTCTCATAATATTATTGGCTAAGGTAGGACCACTAGAATGGGATCCACATATGCCCTCATGTATCACATGTAAGGTTACTTGTGCTTCTTCAGCATTGAGACATCTCAACAAGGTATTTTCTAAGGCACGTCTATAAAGGGTATCTCTGATGATGGTATATTTGGAAGACTTACAGATAAATGTCCTATATTGGTTGTTCGGCAGGTCTAAGGGTAGGATTTGGGCATAAAGGTAGTCATATATGTCCTTGTACCATGGGGAAGTGGGAAAAACAAGTTCACACACCATCGCAAAATCTGGGACATCAAAGGCAGGGACCAAAAGTTGTTCTACCAAAAACTTGAATTTAGGCATGTTGCTAGGTATATCCAATAATGAACCAACGATTTCCATAGCATCTACTGCCTTGTTCTGAATGCGGGGTATTTGTTGAAAGCTGATATTATTAAAATATTGCTTAAAACTGTCTGCCATGCGCTTGTACGGAGCAAGTTTCTCATCTTTAGTTTCATACTCATCATTAACTTGTCGGACTACCAACTAAGAGTATCCATAAACTTGTAAATACTTAATCTTCCATTTGACTACCATTTTTAGTCTTGTTACAAGGGCCTCATATTCTACTATGTTGTTTGTGCATGGAAAGGTAATCCTGAATGACTTAGGAATAGTGTCACCTTGGGGTATAACAAACAGTATGCCTGCTCCTGAACCACGATTTGTGTGGGACCCGTCAAAGTATAACTTCCATGTGATTCTTTTGTAAAAGGTGAAGATGAACTCATTAGGAAAATTCACTTCTAGAGGATGCTCGACCTTAATTGGTGTGTCTACCAATTGATCAACAATAACTTTCCATTTTATAGCTTTTCTTTCTACATACTAGATGCCATATTCACTGAGTATCATTACCCATTTGGCCAATCACCCTATTAGTGTTTCTTTACTTAGGAGATATTTCATAGGATCTATCTTTGTGACTAGCATGGTTTGGTGGTTTAGCATGTAGTGCCTAAATTTTTGAGTAGCAAAAACTACTGCAAGATAAACACATTCTATGTGACTATAGTTTAACTCATATCCCACCAAAGTATGACTGATATAGTACACTACCATTTCATGACCTTCATCATCATTCTGTGCAAGTAAGCCTCCTAGTGCTGATTGGGTCACTAAAATATAGAGTATCAAAGGTTGGGTATCTGTAGGTGGCATTAACACAGGTGGTGTAAACAAGTAATCCTTGATCTTTTTGAAAAGCTTCTTGGCATTTGGCTGTCCATACAAACGGTACCCCCTTTTTGAGTAAGTGTTGGAATGGATGTATCTTGTCTACTAACTATACTATGAAGCATCTGATAGACTACAATCTCCCTTGTAATGTTCTTAGCTGACTAATGTTGGTTGGCGAAGGCATGTCCATTATAGCCTTTACTTTTGTTGGGTCTACTTCAATGCCTTGTCTAGAAATGATGTATCCTAGAAGTTTTCCTGATTGAATGCCAAAGACACATTGTTTTGGATTTAGCCTTACTTTGTATGTTTCTAGTCTTTGAAATATCTTATCTAGGACTTGCAAGTGATCAACTCTTGTCAATGATTTTGCTATTAGATCGTCCACATAGTCTTCCATGAGAGTATGTACAAGGTCATGTAATATAGTTGTCATGGTAGGTTGGTATGTAGCTCCAACATTTCTGAGCCCAAAAGGCATGATGTTCCAACAATATGTTCCCCATGGACATGTAAAAGATGT